>SNQJ01S0034686.1:17786-32480 GCA_010110895.2 Picea sitchensis
TAATGGCCTAAAGCCGACATAATTAAAATAACATTACTATTCTAAATTACAACTAATGGCCTAAATCCGACATAAATAAAATAGCATTACTAATCTAATATGCCCCAATTAAGGGGTAATGAGCCAATATTAGGGCTTAACACCACCTGGCTTCATCCAGGGGGCACCGTTATATTAACGTAGCAGTAGACTACTTCACAAAGTAGTCTACAGATGGTGAAACCACAACTCTCTTTATTTTTTACTAGATTATAGCAAGGTTCGACATCTCGAGGGAGATTGTCACTGACCATGGTAGTCACTTTCAGAACAAAATGATGTCCGAGTTAACATCAAATCTTGGGTTGAGTAAAGAACATTCATCACCCTACTAACCACAAGTGAATGGTTAGGTGGAAGCTGTGAATAAGTCCCTTAAGACTATTCTGCAACGAACGATCAATTCGGCCAAGTCAAATTGGCATTTGTTGTTGTACTCAACATTGTGGGCCTACCGAATGTCTGTAAACAATGTAACTGGTTTCTCACCTTTTCAACTCGTTTACGAGCTGGAAGTAGTCTTGCCAATAGAGTGCCATATCCCATCTCTAAATTTGGCAGTACAGTTATTGGCAGACACTTCACCGCTTGAGGAATGCTTATTATATCTTTAGGAGATCGATGCACAACACCGTGACATAGCCTTGGCCAACGAGGCTCACAAGAAAAGAGTCAAGTGTCAATATGATCGGTCTGTTCATCCTCGTATTTTATCTGAAGGAGACCTTGTCCTAGTCTACGATCAAAATAAGAATCCCTTGGGGGCAGGTAAGTTCAAACCCATGTATTTCAGACCTTTGATTGTGAAAGAGGTGTTAAAAAAGGACACTTATCATATGGTTGACTATGAAGGAAAATCTTTGGCGGAGCCTAGAAATGGGCTCTACCTCAAGAAGTATTACTCATAGGTTGGTCCTCGGGTGACTTCTTGAATAATGTATAGTTCTTATATAGTTAGTTTTTGTCTTTTTGTTTTATAGACGTGTCATTATTTATGTCATCTTTTTCGCTGTGGCAGATGTCACTGAATACAATGTAGGAATAGAGTTACTTCGTGATGCTTTGTCACATGGTATCTCTCACCTCTAGGTCTACTTAGATGCTCAGCTGGTTGTGTCCCAGTTAAATGGGTTTCACCACGTTTATGATCCTACTCTACATCAACAATTCCTTAGGGTACATCTCTTAGAATGATGCTTTGATTACATTACATATATCCATGTTCATAAGAGATTAAATCAATCACAGATACTCTAGATTGGCATATTGTACACACATAAAATAAGCACACACATACACATGTACATATGACATAAACCCCCAACCCTCGGGCCAAGATCCACTCAGGCTTTTTCTAAATCTGCCCTCCTACTGTCTGATTGACTCTTTGATTTTCCCCACAGGGAATCCCTCACACACACGTCGATGTATCCACAGGTCCTTATGAGTATGCCCCGTGTGATCAACCACAAAGCACCACTCAAGTCTCATGATCTCAGTAAGATCGCACCCTTCGTCGAACCGGGACTTCGGGTTTTGCGATTTTGGGATCCCTGTTGTCGAGAGTTCCTGTCTCTACAACCTTCGAAACCCAAAATGTCAAATTGCCGAAATTTTTGGCCGCGTCCTCCTCCACAGCTGTATCGCATTTCACAACTTCGTGAATCTTGATGCAAGGCTTCCGACTCTTCTACCTCCAAAACCCTGAAACGGTCAACAAGGTTTGACTCCACCTATTGATGAGGACACACCACCTGTCCACTCCAACATATTCTATCTCTAACGTGGACTCTCACCACCTATCACTCTTCTCAGATTTCAAACTTGAATAAGCCTTCGACTACCGTTCCCCTACCACTTCGAAATCCTGAATTCTGAAATGCCAAAATGCCACTTCACCAACACTTCACATTTCGCAACTTCATGGTTTTCAATGGAAAGGCACTTGGCTCCTTGTCATCAGGATTCCCGGTATTCCAAATTCTGAATTACAGAAATCTCGAAATTCTTCACTTAACAATTCTTTGTGCGATTTCGAGAGTTAGAGTGACCAAGGATTTTGGATTACACTCTGGATTTACGACTCCAATTTTCCAAAATGATCCTAATGCTCCACTATCACGATGAATGGTCCACATTGAGTCTACCTCTCGAAGGGTGGATTCATCCAACTCTTAACCTCCTTTCATCTTCACTGAATCCCACGGTCCTCGTGACTTCACGAATCCTCCACAAAGAATTTCAACCGCTCATTCTTTCCTTGAAGGCTTCTATGAAATGAACTGGTGTTCCTTGTTTGAGCTTGGCTACTGCAAAGTGACTTCGCTCCATCTCCCTTTTAACACTTCAAAGGTACTAAACCTCCTAAGATTTCACTTGCAATCTTGACTCTCAAAAGGATTCCTGCACGCACTCCTTGCGGCGATTCTTCCAAATACTTCTAAGTATTTGATTCTAGACTCTGTGCACCCTCTGCAACAACAATCCTTCAATATTTAACCTTAGTTGATAAATTCTAAGGCTTTGACTAGCCCGCGCACACCTTGCATAGATTTTGTGCTTCACTTGTACTTCTGTTGGAATGAGAACAATGGTATCTCTCATGAGATTTCTGAGATAAACTCAGAACCCTTGTCAATGCACACCTTGCGGACGTTTCATTGCACTCCTTGCAGGAACTTCTCTCACTCGGGAAGAGAAACAATTGAAACTCATACTCTCTCTCTCTCTTAGACTTCAAACATTCAACCTGAAATCATACATACACAACATAGCCTCATAACAAATTCATAACAGAGAGATTAAAACAACCATAAGCATACCATTCACCATGTATAAACAGAAAACATCATAACACCATGAAATCTGATTTAAAGCTTCATATATTAATTCAAAGCTCCTATACATGGGCTTTTCTCTACAGCTCTCTTCTTCTGTGCTATCCTAATGATTCAACTAACTACTATGATACAAAGGTGAGGGTGTCTATATCTGTTTTCCCTCCTACTCTTCTAAACTGTCTAATCTATTAATTCAAACCCACCTACTTTCATTAACTGGGCTTAAATGCCTTTTACAATGATAGATGAGAGAAAATCGCTCACGATCTGTTTACAACAACCAAATATAAATGCAAATACACTTCTAGCTACTACATTAACATATGTTCATTAATTTTTCAAAAACATTTCAAAATGTGAAAAACGTGTGCTATGCTTTTCCCAGCTGTCTTCCGCCTTCATGCTCACTCAGCTGACTGCTTGCGATGCTCCTGCATCATACTCCCTTGCTTGAAAATTTTCATGAACTCATGTTCATGAGATCTTGCATGGTCTGTCCATGCTTCTGAATTTTTGCTTCATCTTCCCAACTGGCATATTCAACTAGACATCCTTTCCACTTGACCAGGTATTCAAAATACTCTTTTCTCCTGGTCTTCTTGTTGACTCTCTTGTCAATTATACTTTCCATCTATGGCTTTTCAGCTACAGGCATCTATTTTTTCCATTGAACTTCTTTCTGTTCCTTCTCTGCTCCTTCTTCTTCAACTCTGTAAGGGTACAAATCCGCAACGTTGAATATCGATGAAATTTCAATCCCATACGGTAATTTAATCTCATAGGCGTTTGCCCCAAATTTCCTTATAACCTTGCACGGTCCAATCTTTTTCATATTTAGTTTGTTATATGTTCCCCTTGGGAACCTTTCCTTCCTCAGATATGCAAGAATCAAATCACCAACTTCAAATTGAAGTTCTCGCCTGTGTTGATTTGATCTCCGCTTGTATTCTTGATTTGAATTCTGCAATCGCTCTCTAATTCGGCTGTGAAGCTCCTTCATTGCTTCTGAAAATTTCTCTGCACTAGCACTTCTGAATTCATTTTGTTAATCTTTCAATTCAGAAACTCCCCTTGGCTACATTCCATATACAATTTGGAATGGACTCTGCCCTGTTCTTCTGTTGAGTGAATCACTGTAAGCAAATTCCGCCTGTGGAAGAATGTGATCCCACTGACTGTGGTGTTCAGTCACTAAGCTCCTAAATAAATCTCCCAAGCTTCTGTTCACGACTTCTGTCTGCCCATCCGTCTGAGGATGATATGCTAAGCTAAAAGACAAACTTGTCCCCAGCTTTTTCCACAAAGTCCTCCATAAATGCCCAACGAATTTGGTATCGCGATCAGAAACGATACTCCTTGGCAAGCCGTGAAGTCTGACGACTTCCTTGAAAAACAGGTTCACAATATGAGTTGCATCACTGGTTTTCTGGCATGGTATGAAATGTGCCATCTTTGAAAATCTATTTACCACCACAAAGATTGAATCACATCCTCTTTGTGTCCTTGGCAGTCCCAATATAAAATCCATGCTCACTACATCCCATGGCCTTTCTGGTATGGGTAATGGCTGATATAACCTTGTTTTCTGCCTTTTCCCTTTTGTGTGCTGACAAATCTTGCATCTTTCCACAAATTTATTAACATCTGTCCTCATCCTTGGCCAAAAATATGAGCCATTCAACTTTGAGAATGTCTTATCATGACTGAAGTGTCCGACCAATCCTCCACTGTGTTTTTATTTCAACAAATTCTCCCTCATGGAGCATTTTGGAATACATAGTTGATTGCCCCTGAACAACAATCCATCCTGGATCATATATTCGGTCCACTGGCTTCTGTCCCTGAGAATTGGATTTTCAGAGGCCTCATACGCTTCCTTAAAATCTGGGTCATCCCTATACATTTCTTTGAGGTTATCAAAACCCAAAGTCTTGACTCTGAATTCCTACATAAGCAAACATTTCCTGCTCAAAGCGTCAACAACTTTGTTAGCAGTTCCAGAAATATGCCTAATTACAAAAGTAAAATTTTGCATGAATTCAACCCATTTAACATGTTTTTGGTTCAACTTCTCCTGTTGACTCATGAATTGTAAAGCATGATTATCACTATACAAAACAAACTCTTTAGGAACCAAATAATGTCTCCATTTCTTCAGTGCTTGTATGACTGCATAAAATTCTTTATCATATGTGGAGTACTTAATCTTCGCTTCATTCAGTTTTTCACTGAAGTATGTGATCAGTTTGTTGTTTTGGATCAAGACCACTCCAATTGCAAATCCACTCGCGTCACACCTGACTTGAAATGTTTTGCTAAAATCTGGGAAAACCAGAATTGGTTGCTCCGTGATCTTCTTCTTCAACAAATTGAAACTCTTCTTTGCTTCTTTTGTTCAGTGAAAAGACTTGTGTCTTTTCTTCACCGTATCCATCATCGATGTGCTAATTTCACTAAAGTTTCGGATGAATTTCCTGTAGAAACTTTCCAAACCATGGAAGCTTCGAACTTCAAACACATTTTTCGGCGATAGCCAATTCTTAATCGCATTTACCTTTTCTGGATCCATCTTCAACTCATTTGCAGAGATAACAAAAACCAAATAAATGAGTTCTATCCTCATAAATGATGATTTCTTCATATTTATTAGCAATTTCTCTTGTTGTAATCTCCTCATCACTGCAGCTAAATGCTTCAAGTGTTCTGCTTCTATCTTTCTGAAAATTAATATATCGTCGAGATATACGATGAAAAATTTCCCAATAAAATTCTTCAAGACTTCATTCATCAATCTCATGAAAGTACTGGGTGCATTTGTTAATCCAAATGGCATAACAAGACATTCATACAACCCCTCATTCGTCTTGAATGTTGTCTTCCATTCATCACCTTCTGTCATTTGAATTTGATGATATCCGCTTTTCAAATCAATCTTTGAAAAAAACTTTGCTCCACTCAAGCAATCCATCAAGTCATCCATCCTTGGAAATGGAAATCTGTATCTGATGGTAATCTTATTGATTTACCTTGAGTCTATACACATCCTCCAGCCTCCATCTTTCTTTGGGCTGAGCACTGTCGGAACAACACATGGACTCAAGCTCTCTCGAATCAATCCCTTGTCCATGAATTCCTGGACTTGTCTCTTAACTTCTTCATTCTCCTGTGGTGTCAACCTATACGCGGATTTATTTGGTAAACTGGCTCCAGGTATAAGATCAATGTGATGGCTTATACTCCTAATCGGTGGAAACAAATAAGGTAGTTCATCCACTACTATATTAGTGAACTCTTCCAACAATTCGTAGATTTCTTCTGGTAAATCATCTATCCTCGTACTGGTCAAAACAATTCTGGGCTTCCTGACCACAATAAATTGTGTGTCTTCCTTCTTCTTAACCTCATTAAGAATTTCCTTCCCACTCATGAGAAGTACGACGTTGTTCATTTCTGGTTTCACTTCTTTATCCTTAATCAACAACAACATGTGCGTCCTACCATTCTTCTCCAGGGTGTATGTGTTCTTTCTCACATCATGAATCACGTTCTTGTCATATTGTCATGGTCTACCCAACAATAGATGACAAACATCCATGGGAATGACATCACATAATATTTCATCCTTATATCCTCCTATTTTAAATTCAACTAAACATTGTTTAGTAACATTTACCTGATGTCCTTTTTGTAGCCACAAAACTCTGTATGAGCTTGGATGTACAATAGTCTCCAGCTCCAGCTTTTCTACCATCTCTGTAGATATGATATTTTCTGTGCTACCACTGTCCACTATGACCTTACATACCCTGTCTTTGGTTTTGAAAGCAGTATGAAATAGACTGTTTCTTTGGGCTGGGTTCTCTGCCTCCTTCTCTGGTGTTAAGAGAACTTTCCTCATCATCAAGGATCTTCCACCCTCAGTATCTTCTACCTCATCATTCCGTCCTTGTGCTTCAGTAATGTGAGTTTCACCACCTTCTTTATTCTTATCTGGACACTCATAAGATTTATGCCCTATCTTTCCACAGACAAAGCATTTCACTTCACCGCCTCTTCCTCTTCCTCTTCCTATGGCTCGAGGAAAAGTGTTTCTATCAGCATACTTCCCTCTCTGTGAACTTCTGCCTCTCTCATGTTGAGTTTGAGTTTTCTTCCCTTATTATTTAGGTTTTTGAGTCCTATCTTGGGCAATTTTTTTGCCTCTGGCTTGTCTTCTACCTCAGCCTCTTTGACCTTGCTTTTGGCTCAACTTCTCTTCAACTTTTAGAGCCATATGATAAGAATCTTCTACAGTTCGAAGGGTCATCATGCTCATCTCATATTGAATGTAATATCACAGACCATTCATGTATCTGACAACCTTTTCATCATCTCTCTCCTAATGACCTGCTCTAATGTTTATCCTATAGAACTCTTCAATGTATTCCTTCACTGACATCAACTTCTATCTTAAATTCTGCATCCTCCGAAACAAAGTGATTTGATAATCCTTGTGTATGAATTTGGCATTCATCTTTGCAACCATTCTATCCCAGCTCTTGATTTCCGGCTTGCCTTTGCAGCGTCTGTCATCCTGCAGTTCATCCCACCATAGTGTTGCATGCCCTTTAAGTTTGGTAACGATATGTTTGACCTTCTTGTCTTCCTCGACATCCTCATAGTCAAAGTATTTATCCAGAGCTCTAATCTAGAGTAGAAACTCTTCAACATATAGGTTTCCCTCATACATGGGAATATCCATCTTTGCTCTGGCACCTATCCTTGCAATAGCCCTGAATAGGCGTTCATCCACAACATCCTCGACTGCAACTTCCTCTCCTTTGTTTCCAGCTTCATTTTCACTATCAGCCTCACTGATATCCCCAACATCAAATGTGCACCTCTATGCTATCTCCATGGCATCAAGCCTGGCACGTAACTCACGCATTTCTCTTTCCACGACTGGATCATGCATTGGTCTATCTCTTCTCCTCGGCTGCATGGCTGTAAAATGTTCCTCTGTTCTCTCTACTGAAAGAAAAGAACTTTTTCTGTGCTCTGATACCATTTGATGTGTATCAGAGTACTCTTCTTCCTCTTGCTTCCTCCGTCTGCAATATAAAAACAGAGTAAAGCTCTGATACCACTTGATGTAGACCCCCAACCCTCGGGCCGAGATCCACTCAAGATCATTCTAAATCTGCCCTCCTACTGTCTGATTGACTCTTTGATTTTCCCCACAGGGAATCCCTCACACAAACGACAGTGTATACATAGGTCCTTATGAGTATGCCCCGTGTGATCAACCACAAAGCACCACTCAAGTCTCATGATCTCAGTAAGATCGCACCCTTTGTCGAACCAGGACTTCGGGTTTCGCGATTTCAGGATCCTTATTGTCGAGAGTTCCTATCTCTACAACCTCCGAAACCTAAAATGCCGAATTGTCGAAATCTTTGGCCGTGTACTCCTCCACAGTTGTATCGCATTTTGCGACTTCATGAATCCTGATGCAAGGTTTCTGGCTCTTCTACCTCAAAAACTCTGAAACGGTCAACAAGGTTTGATTCCACCTATTGATGAGGACACACCACCTGCCCACTCCAATGTCTTCTATCTCTGACGTGGACTCTTGCCACCTGTCACTCTTCTCGGCTTTCAAACTTGAACAAGCCTTCGACTACCATTCCCCTACCACCTCGAAATCCTGAATTCTGAAATGCCGAAATGCCACTTCACCAACACTTCGCGTTTCACAACTTCAGGGTTTTCAATGCAAAGGCTGTTGGCTCCTTGTCATCAGGATTCCTGTTATTCCGAATTCTGAATTACCGAAATCTCGAAATTCTTCACTTAACAATTCTTTTTGTGATTTCGGGAGTTAGAGTGACCAAGGATTTTGGCTTACACTCTGGACTTATGACTCAGATTTGTCAAAATTATCTTGACGCTCCACTATCATGATCAACGGTCCACATTGAGTCTACCTCTCGAAGGGTGGATTCATCCAATTCTTAACCTCCTTGTAGTGTCACGGAATCCCATGGTCCTCGCGACTTCGCAAATCCTCCACAGAAAATTTCAACTGCTCATTCCTTCCTTGAAGACTTCTACAAAATGAACCGATGTTCCTTGTCTAAGGTTGGCTTCTGCAAAGCGACTTCATTCCGTCTCCCTTTTAACACTTCAAAGGTACTAACCCTCCTAAGCTTTCACTTTCAAACTTGAGTCTCAAAAGGATTCCTGCATGCACTCCTTGCAACGATTCTTCCAAATAATTCTAAGTATTTGATTCTCGACTCTGTGCACCCTCTGCAACAACAGTCCTTCAATATTTAACCTTAGTTGATAAATTCTAATGCTTCGACTAGCCTGCGCACACCTTGGATGGCTTCTGTGCTTCACCTGCACTTCTGTTGCAATGAGAACAATAGTATCTCTCTTGAGCTTTCTGAGATAAACTCAGAACCCTTGTCAATGCACACCTTGCAGATGTTTCACTGTGCTCCTTGCAGGAACTTCTCACTCAGGAAGAGAAACAATTGAAACTCATTCTCTCTCTCTCTCTCAGACTTCAAACATTCAACATGAAATCATACATACACAGCATAGCCTGATAACAAATGCCTAACAGAGAGAATAAAACAACCATAAGCATACCATTCACCATATATAAACAAAAAACATCATAACACTATGAAATCTGATTCAAAGCTTCATATATTAATTCAAAGCTCCTATACATGGGCTTTTCTCTACAACTCTCTTCTTCTGTGCAATCCTAATGATGAAACTAACTACTATGATACAAAGGCGAGGGTGTCTATATCCATTTTCCCTCCTACTCTTCTAAACTATCTAATCTATTAATTCAAACCCACCTACTTTCATTAACTGGGCTTCAATGCCTTTTACAATGACAGATGAGAACAAATTGCTCACGATCTGTTTACAACAACCAGATATAAATGCAAGTACACTTCTAGCTACTACATTAACATTTGTTCATTAATTTTTGAAAAACATTTCAAAATGTGCAAAACATGTGCTGCACTTTTCCCAGCTATCTTCCGCCTTCATGCTCGCTCGACTGGCTGCTTACAATGCTCCTGCATCAACATACATTGTAAAAATGTGATCCATAAGACATAAAATATGTAAATACGCATATATATATATATATATATATATATCAAAAGTCTCATAGTACATAGGTGGGCGCAAATACCTCAAAAAATAATATGTCTAGTACACATCATGGGGCTTATGCCCTCAAAAAAATACAAAGAGTTCCCTCGACCCGTAAGTAGTCCATCCTAGCTAAGCACAGGCCCTGTTGGCCCTACCATAGTGAACAATGACATTTGTAAAATGCTGGAAGAGTTGGACCCAGGTTCGTGGCACCCCAACTACGTGAGGTTGCATCGATGGTGGGAGATCCTCGATCTTGGCCATGGGAACTGAACGAGTGAATCTGGTGAGGTTCCGCTCCACTCGTCTCAAAAGTCTCTAGGCCTCTTCGGCTGGAGGTCCCTCTGCTGCTGCTGCTGGTTCGGCGACTGGGGCTGGTACCACCTCTGGTCGAGGACGTCGCCTCATCCTCGTGAAGTCTGTTGGATGCACTAACCCCACATCTATACATAATAGATACATATTTTTCAGATACTCTGGTACACATAAAAATGATATATATAAAAAGAAACTAAAAATTAAATAACTTTAAAAACAAATGTACCCATCTCTCCCTTGGAAAAATTGATCCTGTTGTAGGGGTAGTCCTCTATCGTCAGAATCTGTCATGCCCAGCCGTAAAAAAATGTATCATCGAAGGCCTCTATGGTACTCCCTCCCCCCTGTCATGGAAACAATGCTTCCCATCTACACACTGCTGGGAGTGAGGCCAAATGCCCCTGCACTATCTCTCGTGGACTAAGACTGGGTACCCTCTCAAAGAAGAATGAACATAAAATGGTCCCAAATCCAAAGTTTTCGTTACTCTGATCGCGACACTCGGTGAGTTGTCTCTTCATGCAGTCTAGCATGGTCGTTATATAGTCAAATATTCATGCATTTAAGCACTGCACCACACAATGCATGTGTGCCCGAGAGGCCTGATGTAAGGCCACAGATCTAGTGATCTGCCCAATGAGTAAAACTATCACTTTCAGTGATAGGTTGGTGATCTTGTGGATTGGCACCTAAGAACCTACTTTCTCAGTTCTAGCCCCACAATGTTGTTCGATCAACTCAACAATATTGTGGGGCCTGGGGGGAAAAAATCGCAAGTTGACTGGTTCCCCTCTCCTCGAGAGGCCAGTCAGAAAGTAACTATCCTCAGTCATTGGAGTCAATGACTGCTCCTCAAGCATAAACGCCTCAGCGTCAGGGTGCCAATATTCCACCAAGGCATTCAACAGCCTGGGTTGTGCCCTCATGAATGGACACCGAAAGAACTTCCATAACCCGCATTTTCTCAATGTGGCCATAGCTACAGGGCCTCATTGACCAAGATATCATTGTCTTCCTACTCCCTCTCTCTCCAGTGGACATACATCCTATTAAATGACAAGTTCAAAGGGGAGTTAAATCTTGTACTTTCAATTTTTTCATGTTCTTGAGGGTGTACACGGGTTGTATTGGACATAGTCACATATGCACATGGGCATATTGTTTTCTTCCCATAGGAATATGTGGGTTGTCCTTGAACAACCCGCGTACACATAGGGCCACCCCCTTTTATGAGTGCATGCCCCCAAAAAACTAAAATAAATGCAAAAAGAAAGTATTGAAATGCAAGAGGGGTTGATTTTTACTTACATGGTCCGAGTGGAAGTTCGTTTCATCCTCTGAAGCTTCCAGAATAAACTCTTTTAGCAAAGGGGTGTTTTTGGATTTTCGGTTAATTCTCAATTTGCAATGGTGATAATGAGCTACTAGCTTCTATTTATAGACGTTTTTGGCCCTTTTTGCCACTTTTTGAACCCGTTTGTCATTTTTTCTGGCTTGGAAATCATTTAACATGGTTCTTGAGTTTCTCATTGGATGTTATGATACACTTCACTTTTGGTTTGGAAAACATTTTGGGAGATGGGCCACTTTTAAAGATTCTTTGGTAAAACTCATTTTTCCAACTTTTTGCATTTAAGTTAGGATTCCACCTCCATATTTTGCATTTCGTTGTATTTTCCTCTTTGCCATAGGATCAAACCCACCGAATTGCGAAACGGAACCATCATTGCTTCTTAAGAAGTGTCGTAATTTAGTGGTAGAGCATACCTCTACATGGATGCCCTAGGTAGATCCTGATTGCATTTTGGTGTCCATGCCGTCATTAATGAGTTTAGGATCGAGAGTCCTTGTTAGTCTTATATTGATTACGAGATTGATTCTCATATGTATGATATGTCATCACTCTTGGTCTCACCCCTGAGACTCCTAGAAAATGAGTCGTCTTTAATCCCTTTTCAGACTCTTTAAACATGAAAAGATTGCCGAGCGATATTGTTGTCCTTCATGCTCGCCAAACTAAAAATTTAAGGCACATCTGTCCGGTGGTAGTTTACCCATTTTTCAGTTTGGATGGTCAATTTTATGAACAAAGGTATGCTCTAGGAAATTCGGTTCACTAGAAGAGTATTCTTAGGTATAATTTTAACCCTTTTTCGGACTTGAGGGACTAAATTTATGAAAAAGGAACCCCCATGGAGTCCATAGTTAAGCTATTTTCAGACTCCCTAAAATTGAAAAGATTGTCAAGTGACCTTGTTCCTTCACACTTGTTAAAATGGTCCAGAAGAAAATCCCCTATGGAGTCCATAGTTAAGCTCTTTTCAGACTCCTTAAAATTGAAAAGATCGTCGAGTGACCTTGTTATTCCAGACTCGTTAATTGGTTCAGAAAAACATCTACTGGCATGAGTTTGCCCCTTTTTCTGGCTTGTAGATTAAGGAGGAAAAAGGTACACCTCGAGAGATTCGTCTCACTGAGAGAGTTATCCTAAGTAAATTTTACACTTTTTTGTGATAAGGGGACTAAATCTAGAAAAAGGCTATGAGTCCATAGTTAAGCTCTTTTCAGAATCCTTAAAATTGAAAAGATTGTCGAGTGATATTGTCTTTGTCACACTCGTTAAAATGGTTTTCAATAGACGTCTTTTCGGTGCTAGTTTATCCATTTTTTTAACCGACTAGACTACCTTCGAAAAAGGTATCCCAACATAATCTTGTTTTATGTTTTTTCAGACTCTCTAAAAGTGAAAAACCACCGAGCTTACCTTCTCTGGGCTCGTGAAAAATACATTGAAGGGGGTTTCATCATGTCTTATTAATTGCATTTGCATCCCCGAGTCTTTGTCCTAATGTTGGCTCCATGTTTCTCTCAACTGAACCTTTGAAGAATTCCTTATATGCAAGCCTCGTAGCACTTTCCCTCTGCCTTTTGACACCTTGACCCATGGAGGAGTTTTCTCGAGTGTCCTTTTCCTGCACATGTCTCCTTGCTATGAGCATTAGTGTGTTCCTTGCACTTGGAACTAGTATGATTTGCGACACTCATTCCTCCTTTGTAACGTGGCATTCTTTTATTATTTTTCAAGCTCTTTAAAAAAAATTGAAAAAGACAAAAAAATCAAATATACCCCAAAAAGAGGACAAGAAAAGTATTTTCTTTTTATGGCAGCACAATGAGTCGCCCTTGGAAAAAGCATATCCTTTTGTTTGTTCGTCAAGATTTGGAATTTAATATGAACTTAGGAAGTTGTTCTCGCAACATAGAGTTGTGTCCTCCTCCATTTGGTTATTCTTCCAAACGCATGGAGAGTTTGCGTTGCCTCCTGCATCACGAACTTATGTCAATGTCATGCTGCATGATTCTGATCATCTCTTGTGCTATTGTCCAAAGGAATTTTTACCCAACCTAAGGCGACCTTTCTGTAGTTTGTCTCTTGACCTCATTTTTGTCCATCCTTAAAGTCTAATCAAGTCCTTGTTTGAAATCATTAAATTTCTTTGCCTGATCACCGAGATCCTCTTGTATGTTCCCCAATGAGGTGTCGAATACCTTTTGGTAGTGAAGTCATACACTCTCATTACACTCCTACCTGATTTTTGAAGATATTGAATTTGTTTCTCGAGCTCTGAAGGCCTCATCTCTAGCCATCAAGTGTCATTGGCTTCTTGAAGATGGATACAATACATGTATATCTTTGATTTTGAGATGTAGATTCACTATGTATTGCTCACAGCTACACTTTATATAGTTATATGACATTGATCTGTAGTGTATTTGATTCGAAGGCATGATTTATTTCATCACGAGAATGGGTATGCCCGCCTCGGTGAGACAATTGTTAATTTTCAGATGGCACCTCCCGAACTCTGGTCCCGGGCTCACTCGCTTCGTACATTGGTGAATATTTGTAATGTATTTTAGCCATCAGATGCTCTTTTGACCTAACACATTAGGGTACATCTGTTATAACCCTAAATTTCACCATACATGCATACCTGGCATCAGACCCTCTTACTTGCTATTTTTTCCAAGCCATCATTGAGAAACTCTTCTTAAAAACCATATTTTTTAAGATGCGTGAATTGTACACCACTAATGCCCGCATTGATCAGGGGATCAAATTTTGCTCAAAAATTAAAAGTGCTCGGAATCACTTCAAACTGGACGAGAGCGTAGAACTCGTTGTTACGAACCCAATGCAACTCATTTCGTCTCAAATGGACGTCAGGAGCGAGAGATATTGCAATATGTTCGGAATGTCAAACAGGCAAAAAAAGGACGCTGACTGTACAGTCCATACAGGCTGACGTGGCAGGGCCGTACATCC
>SNQJ01S0034686.1:37099-70111 GCA_010110895.2 Picea sitchensis
CCAAGTGGATTGAGGTTGGAAGGGTGAGGGAACTATACCCTCATCTTCACATAGACTGAATATAGTCTTTTGGAGGTCCAAAAGATTCCCAATGGGGAGGTGTGATCAGGGGATCAAATTTTGCTCAAAAATTCAAAGTGCTCGGAATCGCTTCAAACCGGACGAGAGCGTAGAACTCGTTGTTGCGAACCCAAAGCAACTTGTTTCATCTCAAACAAACATCGGAAGCGAGAGATATTGCAATCTGTTTGGAATGTCAAACAGGGAAAAAAAGGACCCTGACTGTACAGTCTGTACAGGCTGACGTAGCAGGGTCGTACATCCATACGCTGACGTGGCAGAGGTGATGTGGCTGACAGTTGGTCAAATTGGAATGCGACACATGGCATCATTTGGACAAGTGATTGGGTGCCACGTGGCCTAGTCATGGGTTGCCACGTGGCACCCCGATATTGGCTGTTGGTTTTGTTTGATAAAATATATTGGAGTCCGTGGGGTTCGACCCCCGGACCTCCCCACCGTATAGCGCCTTCACAAATTTCACCCGACAAACGGACCACCTATTATGCCTTGTTATATATACGGGTTTTTATTTATTTGAATTTGGTTTGTGTAATCGTTGGCGGGGGGGTCGGGTCGGGGCTTAACCCCGACCCGCGGTCATATCACTAATTACATGTAACCATATATATATCGCACGGTTCTATTGTATGTGACCACCGTTGCAAAGGGCGCAGGTTTTTAAAAATGGTTCAAACGGTTGTAAAACGACCCGACATGTGTCATTGCTCCATTCGGTTGCAAACGAAGCCCTTTTTATCATAGCGCGAGGTCATATTATGACCCATATGCCCGAGGTGCTAGGCGGTTAGGGGCTGGCATGCCCATAACCATCCTACAGTTCACACCATTGGTGCGGTTGCACCCGGTGCTGGGTTTTCATGCTTTAAATTGTGTGTGTGCTAGGTTCATGTTACAAGGGTGTGTTTTGTAGATGCAGAGACAACAAGCTTGAAGGGGGGACTTCCAGGAGGCCTAACTTCTTCGTTTTTTGACCGATTGAGGTGCCGAAAAAGCCCAGCTAGGGGTTTTTGGATGCTCTGAAGCCATTGGAGTAGTCTGTTGGTCAGTTTGAGCATTGTAAGGCAGGTTTTTGAGCACTTTGATAAATTAATAATAATGATCCATTGGAAGCTGGACCAGGAGATGTAGCCCAAGAGAGGGGTGAACTCCTTTATCAATTGGTGTGTTTATGTGCTTATGTTCATTGATTATGTTGTTGTTTATTTATATCTTACATGAGTAATCCTTTAATTCATGTGTTGAAAAGTTGATCCATTTTCTTTTAACACATAAAATTTACTTGCAAATAATTTCAAGATTTCAAGTCTTCTTCATTTTTAGATCACGCGTACACATTCTTTATGCATCACTACAACTCGCGTATGTATTCTAGCTGCACTATTACATCCCACGTATACCCACAAATGTTGCAAAAATTAAAAGTTGCAAGGAATTCGTTGAGATTACGAGCTATTGGGTAGTTTTCCAACTGTCCCACAGCCTATAGCCCGTCACCCAACCGAATAACCATTATTTTTTCATATAAAAGGAGGTGTTGGGGTCTCATTCTGAAGCTAAGAATAAGAACAGTGAAACTCTGCCCGTTTCACATCCCCTCCTTACCCCAAGAATTTCCATCCACCTTGTGAGATTTGTACCATAATTTCCCATTCTCGCCTTTTTCCTCCATTATAAGCCTATTCCATTCCCTAGAGAGAGTGTGAGAGGAGAAATATATGTGGAAGCGTAGTTGGAGCTTGGTGAAGAGGAGCCTAGACCAGGTTTGATGAGCATTCACTGATCACATTGTAAGTAAACTTTGTGATATCAATAAAAGGAATACTTTTTTTGTCCCGCAATATGACATGTCATCTATCTATGTTTGATTTATTTTGTATACTGTCATCTAACCCATAATTCATATATGAGATGAATGTTTGTACTTCCATGTTTATCTTTTTGTGAATGCAGGTCAACCTTGGGAGGAGGCTTGTAGTTAGTAGATCAATCGAATGCGAAAGGATCGACACCGGACGCAGAGTTAAAGGTAGAGTTACCAGATCTTTTCACTTTGTATTTCATGCATGAATGTAGGGTATATTCGGGGTAGTTATGAAAAGTAGGAGACTTTTAGATGGTTAGATATGCCTACATGTTGAAACCTAGTGTAGTCCATAGGGGGGGTTTTCCCACTATAACAAACACTTGTATGTTTTTTTATGTATTACCATTCCTAGCCGGTTATAGCTTCATCAAATAAATTTCCATCCTAGGATAGTTTTTTACCCGATTCTTCTATAATCAAGTATTTCATTGGGTTTTTTCTTCTCTCTCTCTCTCTCTCTCTATGTTTTCAAGGACCAGACTACCAAAAAGTGGTGTTTAATCTAATCCTCATCCATTGGTGTTGCTAAGGAATTTTTCACTAATGGAATTATTTTTCCTTTTTCTTTTTTTCATCAAGGGTGGTATTGTTTTAGTCAAGCACCATTAATGAATTTGTCAAAGATTTTCCCTTGCAATGTCCTGAGATGAACCACTTGGTTGGTCAAATATCCTCGACTATGAATGGTCCTAACCATGTAGTCTCCAATTTTATTGGTTTTCATTTGACCTTGTTGTCATATAAGAGTACTAGGTCACCATTGCTTATATCGTTTCTTCAAAGGTAACTATCATGCCAAGCTTTCTGTTGGTGCTTTGGCATCTCTTGGTGATGGAGGGTTGTTAAATGTTTCTCTTCAAGTTTATTTAGTTGGTAGAACTTGTCTTTCTTTGCTAATGTGAGCTCATAATGGAGGAGAGAAGAAAACTTTTCTTCATTGATCCAAAGATGCAGGGGTATCACTACTTCATTCCCATATACTAGTTTAAATGGATATTTTTCCAGTCGATTGTTTATATGCAATTTAGTATACCCATAATAAAATCAGTACTTTATCATTCCATTCATCTTTGTCAATACCACACATTTTTATTAGTCCTTTGTGCAGTGTTTTGTTGAATGACTTGACTACTCTATTTGCTTGAGGATGATAAGGTGACATCTTTCTATGGTCAATCATGAACTATTCAAACAACATATTTATTGTACCATTGACAAAATGTGTTCCTTGGTCACTTATAAGTGTTAAGAGGCACCCAAATATTGTGATTATGTTTTCATAAATGAATCGTGTTACCATTGTTGGGTATGTGTTATATTCTTTGAAATACTATTCGTAGTGTATGCTACATTCCGTCGGGAGCTTAGGGGTTCATGGGTAGCGCCCCGGAGAATTTTTTTTACCTCAGGAAACATGTCACATTTTTTCCTCGTTTTTCATGTCCATTATTGGGCGGTTTTTCTGCACATGGTTTTTTTCGATGGTTTTCTATTTTCGGTTAAGGAATTAGGGTTGTTAACTAATCCAAGTCATTGGATTAGGGTTTTGGATGCCATTGGATCCTATATGTATATTGTATTGTAAATAATGTATCACTATGAATGAATATAGAATATACTAGTTTTCCTGGTTTGGGTTTCCAGGGGAAAAATCTCTGTGTAATGTTTGTATTTTTCATTTTATCTTTTCTGTTCTTTTATTGAAAATATGTTTGCAGTAAAATATTGTACAAGGTTAAAATATACATTTGGTATCAAATATTTGTTGGCTTAAGGGGGATGCCTTTGTGGTGAAGGGTTTGGATCATGATTGTGATAAGCCTTGTTATAGTGGGAGATATGTGGTTTTGATTTTTCAGGTGAAAAGAAATGGTGAGCAGTTCTAAAATGGAGATCAAGAAGTTTAATGGGAAATTTTTTGAGTTGTGGAATCTCAATATGGAAGATTGGTTGGTGGACATAGATCAATGGATCATGGTGGAACCATGTACTACACCTACATGAACTTCAACATATGACTGGAAAAAGTTGGATCGAAAGGCAAAGAGAACAATCTGACTGTGTCTCTTAGATTTAGTATTACTGAATGTGTTAGAGGAAGCTACATCCAAATATTTATGGGGTAAGTTGCGGAAGTTGTATCGGTCTAATTCCCTACTAAATAAACTATTCATGAGAAAGAATTTGTATAACCCGAGGATGAGAGATGGAGACTTGGTGGTAGAGAATTTGAACTCCTTCAATACTGTGGTAAGTTAGTTAGTATCTGTTGAGATTAAAATTTCAGATGAAGATAAGTGTATCATTTTACTGTGCTCTTTACCAGACTCGCAGGATAGTTTGGTTGTGGCGATAGGTAGTAATACAACTTCCTTGAAGTTTGATGAAGTGGTCTCATCCTTGTTGTCGGAGGAGATGAGACAGAAGCACATGAAAGGATATAACACATATGCATTATTTGCAAGAGGAATCTCCCAGGAAAGAAATAGATCTAATTACTCAAGTGGGAGATCTAAGTCTAATGGAAGATCTAAGTCTCCTAGAAAGTTTGTAAAGGTATGTTGGAGATGTGGAAAATAAGGGAACTACAAGAAGCAGTGTAGATCCAAAGTTGATAAAAAGAAGGGATCTAAAGAATCTCCTTCTACATAAGAAAAGACCTCCAAGAAAGAAGGAGGGGATGTGTAATTGGATTCTTCAAGAAAAAATGCAGATCATGAGGCATGGTTGGTTGACTCAGGTTCATCCTTTCATATGAATCCCCACAGGGAGAGGTTCTATGAATATGAAAAGTATGATGGAGGTAATGTTTTCTTAGGTGACGACTCGACAACCAAAATCATAGGTCGAGGAAAAGTCAAGTTGAGGATCATATATGGAAGGATTAGAACACTACCTGGTGTTTTTCACATCCAAGGATTGGCCAAAAATTTGATTTCTGTAAGCAAAATGGATGATGCAGGGGTAAAAACAATATTTGAAAAGGAAACCTGGAGGATGGTTTGAGGAACAATGGTGTTGATGAAGGGAGTTCAGTTTGGAACTCTGTATAAGTTGCAAGAAAGGATTGTTAGTGATGGGTGTAATAGTTCCATTGTTACTGATATTTTATTTGAAGAAGAAAGAAATCCTACAGTATTTGTATAAAATGTTATGTTGTGGCATCAAAGGCTGGGGCATATTAGAGAGAACGGTCTTAGAATACTACACGGTAAAGGTATGGTTGAAGGTATGTATAACGGATCTCTGGATTTTGATTTTTGTGAACATCATGTATATGGGAAGCAAAATCAGGTATGATTCCCCTTTGGTTCAATGAGGGAAGAAGGAATTTTACAGCTAGTTCACAATGATGTGTTTGGACCTATGTTGGTTCCATCATTGGGAAAATTTGTGTACTATGTTTCATTTATAGATGAATTATCGAGGAATAATTGGATATATTTCATCTGGAAGAAATCTGAAGTCTTTGATAGGTTTAAAGAGTTTAAGGCTCTTTTTGAGAATCAAACCGAGAAAAAATTAAGGTGTTGAGGACATATAATGGTGGAGAGTTCCGCGGGAATGAATTTGAAGAATTCTGTAAGAAGTGAGGTATAGAAATGCAGAAAAATACTCCATATACAACTCAACATAATGGAGTTGCATAAAGGATGAACATGACGCTGATGGAAAAAGTAAGGTGCATGCTTAGTGATGTCAAGTTAGGGAAATAATTATGGGTAGAGGCAATGGGTACTGCATGTTACCTGGTCAAAAAATCACCCTCATCAGCGCTGGATGACAAGAATCCACAAGAGGTACGGACTAGTAAGAAACCTTCTCTCACACATATCAAGCTATTTGGTTGTGAGGCCTATGTTCATGTTCTAAAGGAAAACAAGAGTAAGCTAGATAAGAAGGCTGAAAAATGTATCTTTATTGGGTATAAATATGGTCTCAAAGGTTATAAGCTATGGAACCCAAAAAATAAGAAGGTTGTGTATAGCCAAGATGTGGTATTTAGAGAAATGAACGATGTCGTTAAACATGAAGTCCTACCAAGTAAGGAAGAACCAAATAAAATAGAGTTTGATTTAAAGGATGATGAATCAAACTCTACGGAAGAACAAGAATCATAAGAAGAAGATCCTCATACTCCACTATTGAGGAGATCAGATTGAGAAAGAAGGCTGCTGGAAAGGTATACTCCATCTGATTTTCGTTCAAATTTTGTTTTGTCTATTACTGATGATGATCTTAGAACTATCATGGAGGCAATGGATTTAGAGGATGAAAATATCTAGAAAAAGGCCATGGATGAAGAAATGGTAGACTTGTATAAGAATGCAGCTTGGGATCTAGTGGAGTTGCCTACTAGAAGAAAGCTCATTGGCAACAAATGGGTATTTAAAAAGACGTTGAATGCAACAATAAAAGTGGAGAAATACAAAGCTCATTTAGTAGCAAAGGGTTATTCCCAGGTTGAGGGAATTGATTTTGGTGAGATTTTTTGTCCTGTTTCCAAGTTAACTTCTATAATATTTATTTTATATGTTGCTACTGCATTCGATTTTGAAGTAGAACAGATGGATTTGAAGAGAAAATTACTACATGGCGATCGAGAAGAAATTTTTTATATGAAGTAACTAGAAGGCTTTGCTATGAAGGGAAAGAAGGAGTTGGTATGCAAGCTGAAAAAGTCCCTGTATGGTTTAAAACAATCACCAAGGATGTGGTATCAAAAATTTGATATTTATATGCTGGGACTTGGCTTCACAAGAAGCAAACATGATCAATGTGTGTATTTTAAATTAATTGGTGATCGTTTGGTTTATTTTGTCTTGTATGTTGATGACATGTTGTCGATAGAAAAGAACAAGGAGATTATCTAGGACGTGAAAAATCAGTTGTCCTATAAATTTGACATGAAGGATATCAGTGCTTCAAATTTCATTTTAGGCATGGAAATTAAAAGAGATAAAAAAAAGAGGAAACTCTGGTTAAATCAGAGAAAATATGTCGAGACAATATTGCAAAGGTTTAATATGCATGAATGTAAATTGGTCAAGGCCCCTATTCCCATTGGTGTAAATGTATATGTGGATCAGTGTCCCAAGACATAGGAAGAGGACGAGGACATGTCTCATGTTCCATATGTGAGTGTGGTTGGAAGTTTTTTGTATGCAATGGTCTATACTAGACTAGACATTTCACATGCAGTGGGAGTTTTGAGCAGGTATATGTCAAAACCAGGGAAGGAGCATTGGACAATAGTAAAAATGTTTCCAGGTATTTGAGTGGCACTGCTAGCTATGGATTGTTCTACCAAGGAACAAAAATATTGGAAAAAGTGTTAGACATACATGGATTTGTGGATGCAGACTAGATTGGAGATCTGGATCGTAGAAGATCTACAAACGGATATGTGTTTAACCTGTTTGGAGGAGCAATCAGTTGGATGAGAAAAAGATAGGATGTAGAGGCACTTTCAACTACAAACGTTGAATACATGGCCACCACCCATGGAAGTAAGGAAGAAATATGGTTACAACGATTGTGTTCAGGTATTAGATTGGTACAACAAGATGTAAGGATAGATTGTGATAGTCAGAGTGCAATTTTACTGGCGAAGAAGTCAACTTATCAATCAAAGACAAAGCATATCGATATTCAATAACACTTAGTGAGAGACATGGTTGAAGAAAAAAAAGTGTTACTGATGAAGGTGGACACTTTGAAGAATGTTGCAAATTCATTAAAAAAATTAGTGAGCACAAAGAATTTCTCTTGGTGCACAGGATCCATGGGCATTGATGCCCTATATTGTTGATTATATAACCGTGTAACCCCCGGTATGCAAAGAAAAAAAACAAGTGGGAGAATTTTGGGTATGTGTTATATTCTTTGCACGACTAGCCATAGTGTTTGCTATGTTATGCCATGCGTGTAGGGGGGTTTTGGGGCAGTGCCCCAAGATTTTTTTTACCTCGGGAAACATGTCACATTTTTGCGTCGTTTTTTGTGTCTCCTCATTTTTTGTGTCCATTGTTGGGCAGTTTTTCAACACATGGTTTTTGCTGATGGTTTTTTATTTCCGGTTAAGGAATTAAGGCTGTTGACTAATCCAGGTCACTGGGTTATGGTTTTGGATGTCGTTGGCTCCTATATGTGTATTTTATTGTAAACAATGTATCACTATGAATGCATATAGAATATGTTGTTTTTCCTAGTTTGGGTTTCCAGGGGAAAACTCTCTATTTAATGTTTGTATTTTCCATTGTATCTTTTTTGTTATTTTATTGAAAATCTGTTTGTAGTAAAATATTGTACAAGGTTAAAATCTACAACCACTTCTTCAATACATGTTTCAACTGGATTTGTTTTATCCTATTTAGTTAAGTAATCAACCACAGTTATTATGTACCTTGTCACAATGCACTTTTCCCTTTTTGGAATGGACTGAGGAAGTTGAATGCCCATATTTCAAATGGTATACTAGGGTTTATTGAATTGAAGGGAATTTCATTTTTCCAGAGAGGTCGACCCATTTTTTGGAATTTATCACATTTACCAATCTTTGACAAACAATCTTTGTGCAATTTGGGCCACCACAATCCTGCTTGTAGGATTTTCCTTGCAATTGTGTCTTCTTGAAAGTGTCCACCTGTAGGGCCAGCATGTGATTATTTTATTATGTTGTCCTTTTTTTGTTCTAGGGAAAATCATTTGAGCACATTGTTTGGTCCCAAATTATAGAGGAAACCATTCATGAGTTTAAACGAGGCGACCTTCATTGCTAACCCTTTCTTCTTTCTCTTTGGCATATTCTCTAGAGATTTTCCATCTTGTAAAAATTGAACTATTTTGTGCAACTCCTTTGGAGTGTCCTCTACCTGGAGTAAGTGAGTGTATGGTAACTCATCATCTATTCCTATGGGTTATTCACTAGTTTCGATTCTTGAAAAATGGTCAGGTCCAAAATCATTTTTCCTAGGACGGACTATTACGTTCAAAATCAAACTCCTAAAATAGCAACAACCATCTACAAACTTCACCTTGATGTATGGGTTTATTGGCTAGGAACTTTAGGGTTTGATGATCTATGAAAAAGGTAAATGAGTTTGCTAGTAAGTAGTGCCTGAATCTTTGGAGGGAACATATTATTGTTAATCCTTTTCTCTCCATTGTTGAATAGTTTCTCTCAACTTTATTTAATTTTTGACTGGAATATGTGTTAGGATGGTTGATGGTTTCTTATTCTAGTTGATAAAGGACTTCTCTGACTATTACACTTGATGCATCGACATGTACATTGAATTTATTTACCCAGCTAGGAAATCTTGGGATGGGGGATTATACCAAATTTATTTTGATAATTTCAAAAGATTAATTGCATTCAATGCTCCAGATAAACTCTACTCCATTCTACAGTGGTTTGTCACTAGGGAAGGTAATGTCTAAGTAATTTATTATGAATTTCCTATAGTATCCTGTGTGGCCTAGGAAAATAATATACTTTTGATTCACTTGCAGTTTTTTTTTATCAAGGATTACTTTTATTTTATCCATATCAACTTTGATCTCATCCTTGCAAACGACATGACCAAGTAGTATGCCAATTGGTGTGGTGAATATACATATCTTTATGTTAAGTGAAATACGTATTTTTCAACATCTTTCCAACATCATCCATAACCAATGTATATGGTTCTTCATTAGACTATGTATTGTCCAATCATTGATATAGACTGCCACTATTTTATAAATGTACTCTTGGTAGGCTTTGACTATAATGCAAGATAATACTGTGGGAGAATTTTAAAGTCCAAAGGACATCACTTTATATGAAAATGACCCAAATTCTGAGACAAAATTGGTTTTCTCTTGATCTTATTGGGTGATAGGTAATTGGTTGTATCCTGAAAATCCATCTATGAATGAGTAGCACTCATGTCCAGGAACTCCATTTGTAATTTCATTAGCAAATGGTGTGGGAAATCGGTTTGTAACTTTAAGTTTGTTCAATCCTTGAAAGTCCACACAAATTCTCAATTTCTTAGGGTCATGTTTCTTGGGTTGAACAACCATTGGATTGGCCAATTTATATTTGACTATGGGGTAGATAATGCACACTACCAATAAGCTGTCAATCTCCTTCTTGACAATTTCATTATATTTATGAGCTAACTTACAGGGTCTCTTCTTGATAGGTTTAGTTATTGGGACTGTAATACCGTATATTTTAGTCCCCATATTAATTATGGATTTGTATATATTTGATGAAAGGTTGGAGTTCCTACAAATTTGAAAGGTCGAAGGGACTACCTATGTAAGACTTTGAATATTAATAATAAAAATGCATCGCAGGCTGCAAGACGGAAAATGACAGAGTTATAGTGGGATATGATTCCATGAGAGAGGGGGACAAAGGGGCTAAGCCATTTTATTATATTTTGTTCAACCATCTTGGATTTAGTTGGGAAAATTGGTTACGTGAGCTTCTCTGGGAGGCCACATGGTGCATTATTACATGTGACAATACAAACCGTGTTTTTGGTTGTTGGGAGGCTCCTCAATCTTTACTAACTTCATTCCTAATTCATTATTTCTTTCTCTTGTCGTGGTTTTGGTCATGGAAACAAATTGTTGGAGGTAGAGATCCATTGCTAGTTGGAGGTATTATTTTCTAGTAAGAAATTGATGCATGTGTGCATGAGAATGATGGTAGTTGTGAAAGAATTGTCAACAACTGAGCATCCTAGGAGTTTCCATCATAGATATTTTATGACTAGTATAACTAGAGACCTAAAAAAAAGTGGAACAAACTGAGGGATTGCATTGCAGATAAGGGGGTTCATTTATTTGGGTTATGTAGGTTGAGGGGGAAAGAGAGTTGTAAAACTAGGATTTGTTGTGTGGTTGAGTAAAATATGAGAGATTGATAGTTGAATGGTGTGTGTTTTAGAGTCATCCTAGGCACCCATCCTTTTTTATTCATAGCCTTGTTATGAGGTTGGCATTTTGTAGATATTTTATGTGCCACAGAGCCTAAGGTGGGGTGGAATGTTCAATTTCTATAGCCATTTGGTGAAGTTGTCTTTAAAAGTTAAGTTCTTTGTGTTTCTTGTAAGTTATATTTTTGTTGTGTAATTATCTCTGTGTTGTGTTTATAACTTACATGATTATTGTTAATGTTTTAAATGGAATGAGAAAAAATATTTTATAGGTATACATGTTTCTTGATTATTGCATGCACTGGTATCATGTTTCTTGATTTATTAAAGAAAGGTTTAAAAAAATCAGAATTGGTCCAAGAAGGAGATTTTTTTAGTTACTCATAAAATTGGTACATTACAGATTGGTATCAGAGAACTAGTTTCAACACTTGGTCGATATAGGCTGACACACCAGTTGAAGAATTATTATCTTTGTAGAGGATTAGTTGGAGGGTGCTTGGGTGACTGAAGGCATTTTCTTGAAACTATTCATTTTTTAGAATTTTAGGAAAAATTGGGAATTTTTCTATACCGTGACATCAATGATGAAGTGGAGTCCATGTGTTGGGTGACATGGAAATCCACAATGGTGGGTCCATGGTGGAAGGTCCTTGTGTCCATGGTAGTGTACTCCAATACCATAGTGGTATTAGAGATTTTATAAGTGGTTTTGAAATGTTTGCAAAATATCCTAAATGAATGTGGAGCTGACATGCATCCTTTAGATATTATGATGGTTTCAGAGATTTTTTCTTCATTAAATATCAGTCTCTTAAAGATCTAAAATCAACCACAATTTTCGATCAACTCCAATCCTTCACCGTCAGATCGGAGGAGTGGGCATGTTTCACGCCGGTAGGGTAAAGGTGCAGTATGAGACCCACCAATCACCACAAATGATGGAAGGGTTCCAAGTGGAGGAATGTCAGTGGAGGTGGGACACCTTTCCCATCCATAACTAGGCCAAGTACCATGTGGCAGATGGTTTATGTGGGGTCAAAATTTAATAACTTTTTTGTTTTATTATACATTGAAGCATAAGGAAAGGGGAAAGAAAAGAGAGAGAGGAGTTGTGGATGGGAGAATGATGAGGCATGAATAGGGTCACTATAGGGGTGACTTGGCATCCTCTCAAGGTTACATTTGTATCTACGGTGCCACATCAACAAATACCACATATGCAAAGAATATCCTATGTTTCAAAACAAATTAAGTCTCGAGAAAAAATCATATTTTGTCCATAATAGGATCATAATAAGCCTAATTTATATGAAATTTTATGGATATGGCCATAGTGAGGAGGGTTAAAAAAGTTCTAGTGAAGGCCACCAACCATTTATGCTTACATTTTATAAAAAGTACAAAATAGTGCTTTATAAAGATTAAGGCCTTACTAAGTGACCGAGATCCAAATCAAGATGATTTTTTTATGGAGAGTTAAAAAAGAAGACATGAAAATACCTAGTGAAGGAATTGGCTACATTTTAAAGGGTTTAGAATTGGAATGTTGAAACAAGCCAAAATTCACTATTCTAGGCCATTATTTAGGGATTTTTGGTATTTTTAGAGGAGGAAAAGGTACCCTAGATCGCAAAATTGGAAAACAAAATTTATTTAACATTTTACCTACTCATCAATCCAAACAAATTTGATTTATTGAATATTTCCCATAATTTCTTAGTTTGGGAGATAGTTAGTTTTGCTAAAATTTCCAAATATAAAAAAATTGTAAAAATGACAAAGTTGCAAAGTCTAGATTGTTGTAGAATCTTACTGGAGCAAAATATTGACAATATAAAAGTTGTTGTGTGTTCAACATAATTATTATTATCGGTTCCTAATACAAAATGTTTCTTGGTTCTTGAGTTATTTTCTTCTCCAGTTGACATAAGTTGGTGTCCTAGTCAAATTGCACCAGTGGAAAATGTGCATAAATTTTGTGGAAATGTTTTTTTTTAGGAAACCATAACTTTCAACTCAGATATTGGATCAAGGCACATGAATAAGAAATAGAAATATGATATAGAGAGAACAATATTGAAATATTATAATTTGGGTAAGTTTGATATGATTCTTTATGAATTGAGAAGAAAAAGGGCCTATATAACTAATTTACAAACTTTTTATAGTATGCATAATTCTAACAAAAATGGGTTCTTGCACATTTTGCAAAATTAGGGGTATAAGAAGATAGATTAAATCCAATATTGTAGATTAGAGACATGGAGGATGCCCAAAGAACTTATATTCATGAGAGGGTATCCAAAGGCCAAAATGTCAGTGCGGGTAATGAGGAGACAAAATATAATGGACATAGGAGCATGGTGAAGCCAACAGAATTGGTAGATTCTATGAGGAGTTTGAGAGTGGAAGTGCATATTTATAGAGATAATAATGAAAATATAATGAGAGATCAAGAGGAACAAAATAAAATAAATACTAATTTATTTATGATCCCGAACTAGATTGAAATACAAGTGAAGAATGTACCAGGCTCAAGACATGAGGAAGAAGAGATACCTCACACAAGGATAGAAAACTATAGAGGATCCAAAAATTCAATAATTTATAGTAGATCTCATAGAAATCATTACTCACCTACTCATTCATATAAGAATGTGTATGCATCTAAAGAGTCAATGAGCAACCTAGAAGTGTCTCCTATTAGGCATGAAACAAGAAGATATGAGTTGGACAACTTGAAAGGAGAGATCATGAAGCTTAAGTGACAAAACTTTGATGGTGAAAATAGAAATGGATATGATGATGAAACTTGGTTTCTTCGAATCAAAAATATTTTCAGTTGCATAGCTACTCATCTAACCTAGAAGCGAGGGTTGTCATATACCATTTTCATGAAAAATATTCTACGTGGTGGGATCAATTGAAGAAAATCAATCACATTGATGAGAAAAGGATTTCTTGGAAGCAGTTCAATAAATATTTCCAACAACAGTATCTTTCGTATCACTACTATGACAATAATATGCATGAGTTCTTTAAACTCAAGTTGGGGAGCATGACCATGGAAGAATAGGAAAATAATTTCTTGGAGTTGCTGAGGTATGTGGGATTTATCAAAGAGGAGAAGGTGAAAATAAAAAGATTTTCAAGTGGACTCCCATCCTATAAATATAAAATTCAATTTGATGAACCAAGGACTTTGGCAGACACCATTAGAAAGGCCAAGTACTTGTATGAGCAAGGAAAAGTTAGAGAAACATTTTAGAAGTCTTGGAAGGAAAAGAAGAAGGAGAAAACATATTAGAGAAGGAAGGGATTCAAACCTCCTTTCAATAGAAACAATCCTAATACATATAAAATAAATCAACCTATTGAGAATGAATCCAAGATGGAAGACTCCTTGGGAAAAAGGGGAAGACTACCAATCAAAAGTTGGGGATGTAAAGAGGATCACGTGTAAAAATATTTCCCTCATAGAGAAGACAAAATGAGGACCTTACAAAACATTCAAGAGCCTACTATAGTGGAGTACATGAGTATAAATATTCCAAGGATATATGAAACCCTAGAATATTGACAAGTAGAACATAAATCCCATATGATTTAGGTGGAAGGTAGGATTATAATCAACATGTTTCTATTTTAATTGATTCAGGAGAAAGCCATAGTTACATTGATCCTAAAGTAGTGGGCAAATTTCGTTTGATGAAAAGTAGACTTGAAATATCATGGTTGGTTTTACTAGCCACTTGAACCAAAATAAGGATCAATGAGACTGTTAGAGGTCGTCCAATAAACCTAAATGTAGTGAATACCAATGTTGATCTGAATATGATACCATTAGGATCTTATGATATATTAATTAGAATGGAGTGGTTAGAAAATCATCATGTTGTCCTAGATTGCCATAATAATACATTTACATGTCTCGATGAAGAAGGAAAGTATAGCATTGTGATAGGAAGTCCAAGACCCATTTATGTAAGGGAGATTTCAACCTTACAAATAAAGAGATGTTTTAGGAAAGGATGTCAATTATATGAAACTCACATGAAGGAGCAATAAAATACCAAAGGGCCAAGTATTTAGTATTTATCAGTATTTCATGAGTTTGAGGATGTATTCAAGGAAATACCAAGACTACCACCAAACAAGGATATACATTTCCTTATTTATTTAGCATCAGGAGCTTCCTTAGTAACAAAGACTCCTTAAATAATGAGTATACTAGAATTAAAAGAATTAAAAATGTAGTCAGAAGAATAATTGAATAAAGGGTACATATGCCTAAGTGTTTCACCTTGGGGAGCACTAGTACTCTTTGTGAAAAAAAAGGATGGAACATTGAGGTTATGTATTGACTTTAGATAGCTGAATAAATCCACTGTGAAGAACAAAAACCCTCTACCCAAAATTGATGGCCTTTTTTATTAGATAAGAGGAGAAAATATATTTTCAAATATAGACTTGAGATCAAGGTATCACCGAGTGAGAATCAAGGAAAAAGACATCAGTAAAACAAATTTTAGAACTAGGTGTGGGAATTATAAATTTGTAGTAGTTCCATTTACACTGACGAATGCACCAACTATATTTTTGTGCTTGATGAATGACACATTCATAAATTATCTGGCTAAATTTGTTATGGTGTTCTTGGATGACATACTTATGGATTCTAAGTCAGTGGAAACACATGAACATCACTTGAGATTGGTAATACAAGTGCTAAGGGAGCATCAACTACATGCCAAGCTAAGCAAGTGATCTTTTTACCAAGAGAAGATCCATTATTTGGGGCACATTATTTCAAAAGAAGGTATAGAAGTAGAACCAGAGAAGCTTGAAGACATTAGGGGATGGAAAACACTAAAGAATGTCTTAGAAGTTAGATCTTTTATGGGATTAGCTAGATACTACATGAGGTTTAAAATGGGTTTCTCTAAAATTGATGATCCTATCACTTCTTAACGAAAGAAGGCAATTAAGTTTGAATAGACATAAGATTGTGAAGAAATTTTTCATTTATTGAAGGAGTTACTTACTAGTGCACCTATTTTGAATATTTCTAATCCAAAACGGATATTAGAGTGTGAACAAAGTTTTCATTTATTGAAGGAGTTACTTACTAGTGCACCTAATTTGAAGATTACTGATCCAAACGAAATTTTTTTGATATGCATATATGCATGAAAAAAAGGACTTGATGAAGTCCTCACTTAGAATGTACATGTTATTAGTTTTGCGTCCCAAAAGATTAAAGAACATGAGATGAATTATGCCACACATCCATAGTTCATGCATTGAAGAGGTGGATGTACTACTTAATGGGAAAAATAATTGAATTGAGGATATACCATAGTGGTTTGAAATATCTGTTTGAAAAACCAACTTTAAATGCTAGGAAAACAAGATGGCTGGAATTTTTTAAGTGTGTATGACTTTGACATCAAGAATACCGGAGGAAAAGAAAATAAATTTGTTGATGCACTCATCATAAGGGTACACATAATGCATGCTACAACCATTAGTGTGCATAGTTCATATTTAAAGAGCACAATTTTAGATGTTGTTTTTGTAGACCATTATTACCTATAGGCGTTGGGTTACGAAAAAGGTACAAATATCTTCCTTTTTCCCACAATTTATGATATGATTTTGATTGATTCTTTAGATAGTTAGGGATAGATAGGAAAGAATATGATTAATACGTCTCTTAGGGTTTTTATTAAATTTTTATTAAATAGATTCTAATTTACGATTGGAATGGTTTGATTTTGTTACAGAATTGGACAAATAACTGCCAAAGATAACCAAAGAGATTTTGGCTATGCGCAAGCTATTAAAGGTTGAATACTTTTTAGGCGCAAAGTAGTTTGAAGATAATACATTTTCTATATTGTAATTTTATAATAGTAAAGCAATCTTGAGGATATTTTGATCCTCAGGATAGCTTGATGTATCCGAAATATTGTAATATATAAGAGGGTAATAGATCCATAAAAACAGAAGAAAAAAAACGCATTCAAGTAATTAGATTCAGAACTGTTCTGCACAACAATTTTTGTAAATGTTTTACTAGTCATGGAATCAATGAAAGTTTTGAGTGTTTTTACCATTTCTGTGCTTTGAGTTTCTTGTAGCAGTAATTCTAAATACCGAGGGCCCAGTCCGAAGGAGTTACTGTCTCATTCTGTAAATGTATCAGTTCGAAGTTTGATTTCCTTTTTATGATTCAGATTTCTTTTACAATAGCCAAGGATAAATGCACAAGTGTGTTAATGATTTTATGATCGATTGAGTATAGAAGACATAAATTTCTATTAGTTATCAATGATTGTTGTTATGATTTCCATTTCTGAAGTTATTGCTTGACAATTCCTCACATTTTCATCCACGATGTTCCTTTTCCTTAGATTTACGATTGCTGTCCCTTTTGGTTAAAGTTACAATAGTTGTTTTGTTTGGTTAAAGTTACAATAGTTGTTCCTTTTAGAAAAGTTGCATTAGTTGTCCCTTCTGATTAAATTATAATTGTTGTTTCCTTCCACAGATAGAGTAATTTGTCATTTCCTTTCCAGTAATCAGAATTCATAATTGATAGTTAATTTTGCAAGTCTTAGTTAGATTCAATTACTGCTTTCTAGTTAAGTGAATTCAATAGATTAATTAGTTCCTTTCCATTTCACAGCATCTTAGTAATCAGATTTCAATTACGGTTAATTCTTAGAATCTTTGGTGAATGTTTGAGGAACTTGATTGTTGATAAACTCAGATTTGGTTTAGCTACACGATTTTAGTCTACCTGCATAAACTTTGTCGATATTCTTGAGATAAAAGACGAATCTCTGGGTTGATAAATTAATGTTAAACTAAGGTTGTTTTTAGGACATCTTTAGAGCCCAACATTTTGGCGTCGTTGCCGAGGAGAATGTCAAAGGTAGCATAGGTTGTGTCTCTAGAGGACCAGGTATTGAATACGGAAGGTAAGAACCTACGCAAGTAATAAGTAAAATGCTTATGCCAATGCTTATCTCCAGTTGACACTTAAAAGGCTTGTAGGTGATTTCTTTTGTTGAAATCTCTTTTGATATTGTGTGAAGTGTGTATGACTAGAAAAAAGGATCTTGAAAAACCAAAACCCCCACCAAAAATTACCAAAACCCAGGGTTCGATGATCCCTGGAAGAAGCACCTTCATAGACGAAATCATAAAAAAGGGTGAATCTCAAGCTTCAGTTGGACCTAGGAAAGGACCCACCCAAATCCCTCAGGCAGTAGTTTCACCAACTACGACCCACGCTGAGATTCATAGCAAATCTGAAAGGACTGAGCAGAGTTTTCAGAATACAGATATTCCACCGCTCAAACCCTTAGAAGAGGGATTCTCTAACAATATGGAGGAGGGAATAGGAGAAACTAGCGGGGTTGCCAAGGCATACCCACCACCACCACCTAATCCTGAGTCTCCTGCGAAAGAAGGAGGCATATCTGAAATCCCAGATAAAGGGAGTGCAGTCAAAACCCTAGGAAGACCAAATAATCAACAATTTCAAATAGAATACCCGGATCAAGAACCTCCTGAAAATTTTCGGCACATTTTTTATCAAATGGCACAAGCAAATCAACAACAACCCCAGACCTCCATGTTGGAGTATCCAATATTTGATCTAGTTGCCAATGCCCCCATGAAAGTAATCCCCTTACAAAACCTGCCAACCTTCCATGGATTGATTTCAGAAGACCCGGATGCATTCCTATTTGAATTTGATGTCCTATGTAGAGGGTATTACTACACCTCTGAACCCCAAAAATTAAAACTATTCCCCTCTACCTTGAAGGGAGCAGCCCTACGCTAGTTCATGGGATTGGGAGGTGGAACCATCAATTCATGGGACCAGATGAAACAAACTTTCTTGTTAAAATATCCGGATTATTGCAGAACCAGAGACCTAAAAGATGAAATCTTTCAAATGATTGCGAAAGAAAATGAATCATTAGAAGAATATTTCGAAATATTTTAGTATAATTTGCAAAGATCACCCTATGGTACATTACCAGGTCCAGTACTCAAAGAAACTTTGATCAAGGGTATGAAAGATGAATGGGTAGAAACATTGAATTTAATGGGGAATGGTGACATTTATCAGGAGACTTATGAAGATATTGTTTTATTGTGTATCAGGTGCTCACGAGGAAGTACATGGACCAGGTCAGGAATGTAGTTGTCCCTCACAAGAACTAACAATATCTCTAGCGGGGGTGTCACACGATTTGAAGTCAGTAATCTCCTAGAAAACTTTAAAACATATATTTTGAGCACTCTGACTACACAATTGGATGTATTGCAGGCCAAACAGAAAAAGGTAGAGGCAGAACAAACCTTGGCTATATTTTGCCACATGTGTAGGAAGAAACATGGTCCAAGAGAATGCCCCTTGGATATAGTTTGGGTCTGTGCTATTTGCGCCAAGGATCATGACACAAAATATTGTCCATCACTCCCCGGATTGAAAGTTGTATTCAAAGAGGCAGAAGAGGAAACAAAACCATTATATCTGATGTCTCAATGCCGTCAGTGGCAATCTCGGCCTCAAAATACATTTCAGGACTCTTCCTCTTTCTTTCCTGGACAGTACAATCAATAGCAGAATCCTAGACAGTATAATCAACAACAAAATGTTGGCAGCACATGGCAGGGCCAACCATTTATTAATAAGAACTGGCAACCCCAACAATACCCACCTACAATCTCCACTTGGCAAAACTAGCCTGCCACAAACCCCAACTAGCAAAATCAACCAACTACAAGTTCCAATTGGACAAACTCACAATACACCACCTCATCCTGGAAAAATTCAAATAATACCTGCCCTCCACAATGGCCTAACTCGACTGCCCAAAACTCAAATTGGAACCAGAACTGGAAGTGCCCCATGGGGATGAATATCCAACCTATGGGGATGACCTCTCAAACCCAACCTCTATTACAAAATCCACTTCCATTGCCCCAATCACAATTGTTCCCTCAATTACCTGCCCAACCCCACCCGAATCCCAATAACAGACCAGCTCAGCTGGTCCAGATTATGGAAAGTGGAGAAGGGAAAATTAATTCAATAAGGTGCAATGAACTTCGGTTAAGATCGGGGGCACATCATCTCTCCTGTACAAAATGAGGTTCCCCAAGAATAAGGGAATGAAAAACAACCAACAATAACACCTCCGAATGTGGTAATAACAAAATAAATCTGGTAAGGAAGGAACACAGTCGAATCACAAGACTCTGATAAGGATGCAATTCCCTCCCCTCCGTTCCTTGAAAGACTGATGATAGAGAACCCCACCGTCTATCCTGACTTCGAAATTGTAGGGGAACTCATGAATTTATACATCAAAATTCCACTCCTGCAAGCCCTGCAAGACATACCGATCTACGCAAAGACAATCAAGGAGCTATGTGGGAGGAAGCTCGTTAGAAAAATAAAATATTCATCATCAATATTTCATGTAGTGGGAGCCTTATCTGATCTAATTTTGGGTAAAGAAACACCAGTTAAATATGCAGATCCGGGGAACCCCATAGTAACAGTGCATATTTAGGGTTGTTCCTTTCCAAATGCCCTAGTTGATTTGGGGTGTGGCCATCAATATTCTAACTATGGAAACCTGCAATGCCATGGGTCTTCACTCTTTCGAACCAACCCAAATTATGTTGCAATTGTCTGATCAATCAGTGGTCAAACCACTCGACACACTACATGATATAGACATTTCAGTTGATTCTTGGGAATATCCCACAGATTTTCTCATCATCAACCCAAAAAGTGGACTTGAAGGGCATCCATTGGTATTGGGCAGACCATGGCTCATGACAGCTGATGCGTACATAGGCTATTGATTGGGTACAATGACAATTGCTAGAGGAGGGGTTACAAGGAATCTCATCTTATATCCTCCAGCCAAACCTAGTTCAACAATTGTACACACGCAATTGCCACCACCACGATATCCTAAGAAGGATCTGTGTGCCCCACTAACGATGGAAGAATCCCTCAAGAACAAAAATCAGTTAGAAGATGATGTAATCAATGGGTTTATTAACAACCCAACCATTGTAAGTAACCCAACATGTTAGATTCTCCAAGTTGTTCTAGACTATGAAGCACAGGGAGACCTGCTGGAATATCTAATGGAACAACAAATTCCAACTAGTACTGTTCACAACAAAAAATCTGTTGAGATCGCACCAGGGAAGTCTCTGAACATTAATGCCAACCTAGAAGAGCAACAACAACAAAATCTAATCCAAACTTTCTCTAAATACAAGCAAGCTGCATTGATTACAGGGAACTAAACAAAGCTACTCAAAAAGATCATTTTCCATTACCTTTCATCGATCAGGTCTTGGATACCTTGGCAAGGAAGAATTTCTTCTCTTTCCTAGACGGTTTCAACGGCTACAATCAGATCCAAATTACCCCAAAATATCAGGATAAAACGACATTCACATGTCCCTGGGGTACCTTTGCCTACAAAGTGTTGCCCTTCGGACTCTGTAACGCTCCAGCTACATTCCAAAGGGCCATTCTGAGCATATTCAGTGATCTGATTAGCAAAGGGCTCGAAGTCTACATGGATGATTTTACTACGTATGGTGACGATTTCGATCAAGCCTTGACTAATCTGGAGAAGGTATTAGAATGGTGCATCGCTACCAGGTTATGCTTAAGCCACGAAAAATGTCACATGATGATGACAGAAGGTGTGGTATTAGGGCATTACATTTCTGTAGATGGAATTAGAGTAGATCCAGCAAAAATTGAGGTAATTCTTAATCTACCTACTCCACACACACAAACTGAGATACGTAGTTTTCTTGGTGCTTCGGGATACTATCGCAAATTTATGCCGATTTTTTCAAAAACCGCTGCACCTTTACATGCTTTGACAGGAAACGTAGAATTCCAATGGTCTAATAAATGTGATGTGGATTTTGTAGGACTCAAGAAACTGACCTCAATAGCGCTAGTGTTGAGAGTACCTAATTGGAAAATACCATTTCAAATCTCCACTGATGCCTCAGACATTGCCATCGGTGTTGTTCTAGGGCAGGAAGAAGAAAAGAAACCCTACACCATTTATTTTATTAGCAAGAATCTAACTCCAATCGAACTTAATTATATAGTAACAGAGAAAGAGTTCTTAGTTGTTATACATGCTATCAATAAATTTCGCCATTATATAACAGGCTATCCAGTTATCATGTATACTGATCATTCTTCCATTAGATATCTAGCTAATAAACCAATTACTAATGGACGGGTCACATGATGGTTGTTACTATTGTAGGAATTTGATATCACCATCAAAGATCGACCTGGGAGAGAAAATGTTGTCGCAGACTTCCTGTCCTGATTCCCAAAAACAGATGACTCATCAACAACTGAGGATCAATTCCCAGATGAGCATCTGTTTGGTGTTGACACAAAACTACCTTGGTACGCTGATGTAGCAAACTATCTAGTAGCAAGAAGATTGCCGACACATTTATCATCAAAGGAAAGATGAAGGATCATCCAGCGTAGCGCACGATTCACTTGGATCAGTGGATATCGTTTCCACACAGGAGCTGATCTCCAGATCTGGCAATGTGTACAAGAGGACGAAATCTATGACATATTGAAAGCAGGACATGACGAGCCCTATGGGGGGCATTTTGCAGACCACAGGACTAGACACAAAATATTACAAATGGGCTATTACTAGCCCTCAATATTTAGAGATGCCAAGAAATATGTCTAGACATGCGACAACTGCCAGTGGATGGGGAAACCAAGTCAAGCTGATGAAGTGCCCTTGAAAACACAACTAGTCGTAGAACCATTTGAAAGATGGGTGCTGGACTTCATCGACCCCTTTAATCCAAAGTCAAATCAAAATGCCTATATTATCATTGTAATGGATTACATGACCAAATGGGTAGAGGCAGAAGCTTTACCAAATGCAACAGAAGAAGTAGTCATCAAATTCATTTTCAAATTGTTTGTATGGTATGGACTACCCAGAGAAATAATTACTGATGGAGGGTCACAATTTACAGGTCATAGAATCACTACTACCCTGGACAACTACCACATCAAGCACAAAGTTACTTCTCCACACCACCCACAAGCAAACGGGCAGGTAGAAAGCACCAATAAGGTCCTAGAGGCAATTCAGACGAAGACTATCTCAACAAACCAACAGAATTGGGCTACCAGGCTCCCAAATGCCTTATGGGATTATCATTCAACCTGGCGTAACACCACTGGATACTCTCCTTATCATCTAGTATATGGTAAAGAACCCATCTTCCCAATAGAATTCGATATCAAGACCCTAAGAATGACCCAGGAAATCAGACTGAATCTTATAGAAGCACATAAACGATGCCTTCAGTGACTCAACGAATTGGATGACGCACGCTTGTCTATTGTGGAGTGCACAACTGTTATTCAGTAGCAGAGAGAAACTTGGCATGACAAGCATATCAAGAAGAAATCATTCAAGAAAGGTGATTGGGCACTCCTCTATGATTCCAGATTTCAGGACTTTCCAGGGAAATTATAGACACTATGGCTAGGGCCGTATGAAATTAATGAAGTCCATGATAATGGCACGGTTACTTTGAGCACCATCGATGGGTCTGGATCACCCTTTCTGGTCAATGGACACCGGCTACAACTTTACCATCAGCCACCTTCAAAAGATTCTTTTTATCAAGAAGTAAGTAAAGACCCTACGGTGTAGATTTTGGCTGGTTGGGAAGGTAACCCAGCCACCCCAACTCCATAAATGATACATTTTGTTTATATTTTACATACTGTACATAGTTTTCCAACTGAGTGCTTTGTTTTTTTCTGTTTGTTTTATAAAAATTTATCTAGGAAACAAGAATCAGGACATATAACTACAATTAGCACCATCTTCTGTTCCATACTCCCGTTTTGTTTTATTACACGGACTCTGTCTTTTACATGATGATGATGATGTTGTTCCTTTCTCATGCGCCTTCTGTTCCTTTTTGAATGGAACAACTTCCGTTCCCTTTCTCGTGCACTTGTTGTTCCTTTTTGAATGGAACAACTGTCGTTCCCTTTCTCGAGCGCCTGCTATTCCTTTTTTTTTTTGAATGGGACAACTGTCGTTCCCTTTCTCACACACCTGTTGTTCCTTTTTTAATGGAACAACTGTCGTTCCCTTTCTCCTGTGCCTAACGGAACAACTGTTGTTCCCTTTCGCACAACTGTTGCTCCTTCTTGCACACCTGCTGTTCCTTTTTCACGCACCTGCTGTTCTTTTTGAACGGAACAACTACTGTTCCTTTTCACGCGATTGCAGTTCCCTTATTTACCATTCAAACGCTAGCCATTCCTCCGGAAGTGAAGCTTTCATCAATTAGTTTTCACCAGCACTGTTTCTAATCGTCATTATAACGATCTGTCATTATTTTGTGGATGGTCCCTCACGCACCTTAACAAAAAAATTTGTTAGTGTGTCTCAAAATATCTTAAACCTTGTTCATAATCAATCACCACCATAAGTTCTTTCTTTCCATATATAAAAATATGCACAGATGATATTAGCATCATATAATAAGGAGTCTTAATCACACTTTTAATTGGCATACTTACACTTCTTTACGCCGTCCATTACTCTTAAGGAGTAGATGAAACTCCCTTATATATATATATATATATATATATATATATATATATATATATATATATATACATATACATATATATATCTTCTATATATATATATATATATAACATTTTCCCATAAAGAACAAGGGGTCTCATCAGACTAGCTTGTTCGCAAGTTATAATCTAGTGAGTGGCATTATCATCATCGTACCAAACAGGGATAATGGTCTTTTGGAAAGACAATTCAAATGAGAAAATACAAATAAATAAGATACACAACAAAAACCTTTTTTTCATAAAGAACGGGGGGTATCACCATGAGCCAACCTACCACGATAATAGGATAACCTAATTGGCATTGACACCATATGGTTACCACACTAGGGCAATGGCCTTTGACATATTCTTTTATCAAAGGACAAGAGACTTTGACATATTCTTTTGTCAAAGGACAAGAGGTCTCATCATGAGCTGGCTTGTTCACTTAAGTTATAATCTAGTGAGTGGCATTATCATCATCTGGCTACCAAACCAGGATAATGGTCTTTTTGAAAAAGATGATTTGCAGGTGTATTAAGGATATAGGCTCATCTAAGGGTTAAAAGGCAACCCTACCGGCAGTAGTGGCTCTGCCTATGGTATGGAATATTATCTCAAAATACCAAGTTTCTTTGTGTCTCTGGATCTCCTTTACTAAAAAACATGAGACTATCATATCAGTTATACTCAATCACCAGGAAAAGTAACAATATTATGTTATGTGGATTATTAAAAAAATGAATAGATTTAACTTATTTTGGATTGATTTCTCCATAAATCATTTTTTTGCACATAGGTGTAATAACTTTATAAATTCCACACATCAAATGACTATCGTTTAAATGATTTTTGGTGGCATGTGTCTTTTTGAAAATTATATATGATTAGCCCTATTGACGGCGACAATGCAATAATTACCTCTCACCCGAAATAACCACACTCATTGCTTTCGCCTACACTGACGGTCAAGGATGACCTCTACATTAATGAGGGGGATGCTTGGCACACTTCTCGACTAGCTGTAATGATTGCAATAAATACAAAACCTAGGTATTTATACATTCATTGTTACTGATATTTTCCATTTCTGGCATCTATTTCTCCATAGCTGGTCTAATCGAATTTGTAAATAGGAACGATAGTTGTTCTTTCTTTCTCACATAAATATGGGTGGTAGAAGTGTGTGCAGAGAGCCATCATTACTCCGGGTTACAGAATAGGCAATAGAAATCCTACATCGCCTAGGGTGGACCAAATACTTCAACCGCTTGCAAGGAGATGACACAAATGTCACACTAGAATTCTTTCAAAACCTGCAAGGAGAAATCTCTATGGTGGAGGGTATATGAATACCAGTTACCTCAGAAATCATAGCAGAGGTAACAAACCTCCCTACCATAGGCATCGAATGGACAGGGAAATACATGAAGTTGAGGGAAGCCGTGGAATCTTTCACAGAACCGGGGGAAGAATTGGAAAAAAAAGGCAAGGGACTTAATCCCAATACCCTCAGTGAACCGTGGAAGGAATTGGCGGGGATAGTCCAGTGCTACATCACCTGCGATGGATGGTACGATGTAATTCGGCCATGCCATCTTAAATTGTTGGCAACCCTGAAGAAACGGTTAGTAATTAACCTTCCTTTCTTCCTAGATACTATATTACATGAAGTCGCTTTAAGGACACAAAAGTCCAAAGATCCTGTTACTGTTATTAGCCACCACAAACTAGTTAAATTGATAGTGGATAAAGCATTGATTCAAACTCAGTTGACTTGGGAGAATTTTACTGAGGCCAATAGACCTCCACAACTGGAGTAGGCCACCACCACCCAAAGAAAAAATTTACTACCTCAGATTTAAGTTGAAACAGAACTTGTTAAAATCATTGAGGTCAATAGACCTCCACAACTAGAGAAGGCGACCACCACCCAAAGAGAAATTTCACCACCTCAAACCGAAATTGAAACAAAACCTGTTCAATTGGAGCAGGCAACCACCACCCAAAGAGAAATTTCACCACCTCCAACCGAAATTGAAGTAGAACCTTCTCAAATTACTGAGGCCCAGACCTCACAGACACAGGCGGTAACAAAAAGAAAGAAGAGAAAAATGGTTTCTCTTAGATCCCTCCCTAGGATAAGGAAGAGAAGCAAACAAATTCAGGAAACAACAGAAGTAATTCAGGATGCAACAAAGCACCCTAAAGAACTTCAGAATGCCATGGAACAACCTTTATAGGAAAATTTTCAAGACATTGACCAAGTAGAGAAGACAACACAAAAGGATAATCAGGGAGACACCCAACCTGTAGCAAAGCACCTGACAAAACACGTTTTTAAGAGTTATGAGATAGAAATGGCTCAAGTTTTCGGGAACTTAGGAACCTCGAATGACAAAGGTAAAAATAATATGGAAAAAGACCTAGAACCAGGCTCCTCTTCAAAACTTGTTGAAGACCTTCCTGACACTAAAATGTCCTTTCCAGATGAAACAACACAAGAGGAATTTATTTTGGAAACATGAGACCCTCTTGGACAACCAGAGAACTTGGAAGAAACAAAGGGACAACCCTCTGCTGGCTGAAATGAAGAAGACCTCGAGATCCCCCATAGACAGAAATCAGCCAAAAGCCAGAAACAAATTAGGAAATTAAAGAAAGAAAACAAATTGTTGAAGAAGAAGGCTAAGAGGGTTGTTATATTAAATAAAAAAGTGGGAAAGCTCAAGGAGATTATCAAGGAATTGAGGAAACAGTTGGAACTAGCAGACAAGATCCACAAGAGAAAGAAAAACAAAAGGGGCAGAATGCAAGGAAGAAACCCTCTTCCGAAGAAAGCAGCTAGTGCAACTTCTGTAGGAATATAGAGAGATCCTGAGGAAGTAATGGTAGAAGAAGCAATAGTTCAGGATGAAGATGTAATTCCTGAAGAAACACAAGAGATGGCTGATACTAAGATACAGACAGACACTCTGGTTTTAAAGGAAACATCTCAACTTTTTTGAGCAAAATGCTACTATTAGGAGACTGGAGGAAGAACTACTGTAGTCCCAGCAAACCCTGAATCAAAACATAGGCGAATTACTGACGATAACAGGGAAATTTCAGGAACAAAGTATTATCATGAATAGACTAGAGGCAGAGCTTGCACAGACCCAACAAGCACTAATTCTCTCCAGAGAAGAAATGAATGAATATCAAACATCCCAGTCTCAGGCACAGGGTGCCATCATTCATGAGCTGAAAGAAGAATTGGGACAAGCCCAACAAGCATTGATTCAATCCAAGGAGGAGATGAGTGTTATGGAAGAACATCAAACATCTCAATCTCAAGCACAGAGTGTCATCATCGATGGACTAAAAGCAGAACTTACACAAGCACAACAAGCATTGGTCCAACACCAACATGAAATGGTAACTAGAACTGAATATCAAAGGGTTGTTAAAGAATTGAAGGATATGACAACAACAGAGGGTGAGACTTATGCTGCGCTTACCAGAGCCCAAGAAAAGACCAAAAAGGTGCAAACCCAATTGGAAGAAGCTTTGGAGCAAATCAAACACATCTGTGATGTCTATTATGATGCCATCAATTGTAGAGCCCCTTCCACTAATTATGTTTTATTCTTGCTGGAACGATATTTATTGTTGAGTGTAAAGGCCATCAGAGCAGGTAAAACCATTTCATTTACCATTGTTCCATAATTTATTTCATGTTTCAAAGATCAGGAAGAGAAGGTACAATACCTTCTTTGTGAATTATATTTCCATAATATCATTTTGGATGAAGTTAGAGGAGAAAACCCTGGCCTCTTCATAGGGGACATTCAATTCCAGGCATTCCTGTCCTTTACTAGGAACCAGGTCAGATGGGGTAAGGCTCACAAAATGTTCATGAATAGAGAAACTGGTTTAGATCTTTGGATTAGAGGAGAGCCTCCAAAATCCTTCCCAGCCATCATGTGACACAAGACCTTCATGAAAAGGGCAGGGGTTGTGGACTCATTGGCTCCTATTCATTTACATGTCATCCGCTCAGGTCTCACATATTTTGAAGAATTCAAGGAATAAGCTCTTACTGCCTCCAAGGTAAGATGGGATGTATCTTCTGATGAGGTTAAAAGTAGAGAGCCCTTTGGATATAGAAATTTCTTTGCAACAATCTTCAGAGTAGAAAGATATGCTAGACTACTCCAGTAGGAAGAACCTGCTTGGATGGGATGCAGGTATAACCCCCCTCTCCTTTGGTTTCCTCCAGAAGTTTATCAGAATGATTTTCAAATTAATAAAAAGAGACATGAAGCCGCTTTTGATGAAATCAAAAGAAGCCATGGTTTTAGGAGACCTGGTGAACCTACCTTTCCTCCCTACAGTATAACTGGTTTACATGAAAGACTCTAGCTTGAATGAGGACATGCAAGAAGGTAAGCTAGGGTGTATGTTGGGTTACGAAAAAGGTACAAATATCTTCCTTTTTCCCACAGTTTATGATATGATTTTGATTGATTCTTTAGATAGTTAGGGATAGATAGGAAAGAATATGATTAATATGTCTCTTAGGGTTGTTATTAAAGTTTTATTAAATAGATTCTAATTTATGATTGGAATGGTTTGATTTTGTTACAGAATTGGACAAATAACTGCCAAAGATAACCAAAGAGATTTTGGCTATGCACAAGATATTAAAGGTTGAAGACTTTTTAGGCGCAAAGCAGTTTGAAGATAATACATTTTCTATATTGTAATTTTAGAATAGTAAAGAAATCTTAAGGATCTTTTGATCCTCAGGATAGCTTGATGCACCTGAACTATTGTAATATATAAGAGGGTAATAGATCCAGAAAAACAGAAGAAAAAAAATGCATTCAAGTAATTAGATTCAGAACTGTTCTGCACAACAGTTTTTGTAAATTTTTTACCAGTCATGGAATCAATGAAAGTCTTGAGTGTTTTTACCATTTTCGTGCTTTGAGTTTCTTGTAGCAGTACTTCTGAAGACTGAGGGCCCAGCCCAAAGGAGTTACTGTCTCGTTCTGTAATTGTATCAATTCGAAGTTTGATTTCATTTTTATGATTCAGATTTCTTTTACAGTAGCCAAGGATAAATGCACAAGTGTGCTAATGATTTTATGATTGATTGTGTATAGAAGACATACATTTCAATTAGTTATCAAGGATTGTTGTTATGATTTCCATTTCTGAAGTTATTGCTTGACAGTTCCTCACATTTTCATCCGCGTTGTTCCTTTTCCTTAGATTTATGATTGTTGTCCCTTTTGGTTAAAGTTACAATAGTTGTTCCTTTCGGTTAAAGTTATAATAGGTGTTCCTTTCAGCAAAGTTACATTAGCTGTCCCTTCCAATTAGATTATAATTGTTGTTTCCTTCCGCAGATAGAGTAATTTTTCATTTCCTTTCCAGTAATCAGAATTCATAATTGATAGTTAATTTTGCAAGTCTTTAGTTAGATTCAATTACTTCTTTCTAGTTAAGTCAATTCAATAGATTAATTAGTTCCTTTCCATTTCACAACATCTTAGTAATCAGATTTTAGTTCCGGTTAATTCTTAGAATCTTTGGTGAATGTTTGAGGAACTCAATTTTTGATAAACTCAGATTTGGTTTAGCTACACGATTTTAGGCTATCTGCATAAACTTTGCTGATATTCTTGAGATAAAAGATGAATCTCCGGGTTGATAAATTAATGTTAAACTAAGGTTGTTTTTAGGACATCTTTAGAGCCCAACAATAGGTAAAAGAAATATTACAATAGGAATATGTACAATAGAAATATAGGGAGTATAAGGTGAAAGAAGATGGAGTGCTTATGCATAAAAACATAGTTTGTGTTCCTAATTCTAGAGAACAAACGAAATTGGTGTTAAAACAAATGCATGATGTTCCATATGTCAGACATCCCAATTACCAAAAAAAAATTGCATAAATAAGAAGCCAATACTTTTGGATAGGAATGAAGAAGGATGTTGTTGATTACATTTCCAAATGCATGGAATGTCAAAGAGTGAAGGCTAAGCATAGACACCCAACAGGTTTTCTACAACCATTGCCAATCCCAGAGTGGAAATGGGAAGTAGTAACAATTAATTTTATCACTAAATTTCCTAGGACAAAATTCAATAATGGTAGTGGTGGATAAACTAACAAATGATACTCATTTTATTCCAGTCAAAATGACTCATAAGACAACTAATATTGTAAAAAATTACATAAAGGAAATTGCTAGGTTGCACACAATACCTAACACAATTGTTTCAGAGAGGATTGTTTAATGTATTTGGTACAAATCTGAATTTTATTACAACATACCATCCACAATCAGATGGGAAAACATAGAGAGTCAACCAAGTGATTGAAGACATGTGAAGAATGTATGTGATGGATAAGCTATCTAAGTGGAAAGAATATTTGATTTGGTTGAGTTTGCCTACAAAAATGAGTATCAAGCTTCATTAACGATGGTCCCTTTGAAGCTCTATATGTTAGAAAATGAAATACTCCAGTAAGTTGGGACAATCTAGTATACATAGTAGTGCTTGGATGGAAATTTCTCAAGGCGATGGAAGAGTATATGGTTAAAATTAAGCAGAATTTGAAAGCATCACAAGATAGGAAAAAGAGTTATGGAAATAATAACATGTGTCGAGCTGGATATATATAACATATAAATCAACATTTAATTGTCAACCCAGGAAGGTAGACTTAGAGGAACCAACACAAAAATGCAGGGTTAAAGAGGGGGTTTAAAGGATGCCAAACTAATCTTTGAACTGCTAAAAGAAACTTGCTGGAAGAAGCTATTGTACTCTACTCTATTCTACACTCGTTTTGCACTACTCGGTACTACTCTGTACTAACTTCGTAAAACTGTTCTGTATTAATATGCATGTAAAAGGTCTACTGCACACTGATGACTGAAGACAATTAAGTTTCTGCTACTTATTACTCCACACAACTCAACAACCTTCTATTTTATAATGCAATGAAACTCTCTATTGTAACCAAATGAAATGTTATTACTGTTAATCAATGGCTGAAAAGATAACATCTAAACTTGAATCTTGAAATGCTAAATCCTTTGTTGCAATCAAATGAAATGCTATTTCTGTTCTATTAAACCAATGAGAAAACGGCTGAAAGATGATGTTCGAATCTGAAGATGGAGTCTACTGTAAATGCAATATACACAACTATGTTTCCATCGAAGGGGGCCCTGCCTTCTCTGTCAACAGACTATTCTCTAAATCAACGCATACTGGAAAATAAATAACTCACAGCAAAATGGCAATAATAGAAATCGTATTAATGAAACTCTCACTATTTTATTGAAAAATAAGAACAATACAAGGCCTGGAGATTCAATCTTTGTTCCCTTCCTCTATCTAATCTATGCTCTTTCCATATTCTCCCCTTTCTCGAGCATAACATCTCTTTATATAACGTTTCAAATCTCTGGCAATGCATGGCTTTGCACCCTAGATAAACAAGGAGTTACAAAATGGTTTTAAGAGTATCACTGGAGAATGAGACATGTTTTACATAACCAATCGATTTAAGATTGCCTTTACCCGTGTCATGAGATTACATAAACTTTGACAAATGGTTTTCTTGAATAATATTGTCTGAAAAATTAAGAAGAAAGCATTCTCAGAGATTGTCGGAAGAACCACAGTATTTAAGACATCTGGTTGTCGACGTTTCGGATCCATAATAGGATCCACGCACAAGAAAGCATTCCCTGGGACCAAATGAAACACGAACATACCCCGGTCCTCCACTAGCACTACCAGGGATAACAATAACCCCATGTCTTTTGCAAGCCATTTAACAACTTTAGAAATACTCATATTCTTTGTATGGATATGAAGGATTTCCAATCGTCCCACTTCATTGGGAACTTCAATATCAGTTTCCCTATCAAACCTTCCAAACCTTCTAAGAGCTGGGTAAATTTAGCATCTTCGTTGATATCTTCACTGGGTGCGAGATTGTACCTGGTACTAGTAAGTTCTGTTTAGTATCAACATTATGTTAAAGAGACAAATATCCCAGGAATGGCGCTCAACATTTAAACTCTTGATGGCCACGTCCAGAACCCAGGAAAAAAAATAGCTTAACCAATGCACAAATCCTTCATCATTATCTTGATTTCTATAAACTGCCATTCCATTGTTACAATGAGTGATACCATTAATAAGATTTGGAACATCTTTTTTTAGTAGCTTGTACACACAGCTGGAAGTGCCTGATGTTTGAAGGTAGTAGTGATAGAAAAATGGATGCATTTTCTTGTAATAGTGTTGCAATGATATCAAAAGAGTGCCACAGCATATGAGTAAGGTTTTGCAAGAATCCATAAGAAGAAGACTTCATAAGT
>SNQJ01S0034686.1:73668-103978 GCA_010110895.2 Picea sitchensis
TGAAGATGGATCCTGAGAAGGTGGAAGTAATCAGGAATTGGCCATCGCCGAGGAACGTTTTTGAGGTAAGGAGTTTCCACGGATTAGCTAGTTTCTACAGGAAATTCATTCGGAATTTCAGTGGAATTAGCGCCGCAATGATGGATATGGTGAAGAAACGGCATAAAGTTTTTCACTGGACAATAGAGACTGAGAGAAGCTTCAATCTGTTGAAGCGAAAGATAACAGAGCAACCAATTCTGGTTTTGCCTGATTTTCAGAAAACATTTCAGGTGAAATGTGATGCCAGTGGGTATGTTGTTGTAGGGGTCCTGAGTCAAGATGACAGACCTGTTGCATATTACAGCGAGAAGCTAGATGATGCCAAGATGAAATACTCCACATATGAAAAAGAGTTCTATGCCATTATACAGGCATTGAAAAAGTGGAGGCATTACTTGATACCCAAAGAGTTTGTGTTGTACAGTGACAATCATGCATTGCAATTTGTAAGTCAACAGGAAAAGTTGAACCAGAAGCATGCAAAATGGGTAGAGTACATGCAAAATTTCACGTTTGTGATCAAACACATTTCAGGGACTGCTAACAAAGTAGTTGATGCTTTGAGCAGGAAATGTTTGTTGTTGCAGGAGTTCAGGGTCAAAACTTTGGGTTTTGAGAATCTGAAAGATATGTATGCAAGTGATCCAGATTTCGGAGAAGCTTATGAAGCAGTTGAGAATCCAATTCTTAGAGATCGGAGCCCATGGATGGATTACCTGATCCAGGAAGGATTGTTGTTCAGGGGCAATCAATTGTGCATTCTGAATTTCTCCATGAGGGAGAATTTGGTGAAGGAAAAACACAGCGGAGGCTTAGCAGGTCACTTTGGACATGATAAGACATTCGCCAAGCTGAGTGAATCGTATTATTGGCCGGGCATGCGAGCAGATGTTAAGCGATTTGTTGACAGGTGCAGAATATGTCAACATTCAAAGGGCCGGAAACAGAATACAGGGTTATATCAACCATTACCCATACCTGAGAGGCCATGGGAGGCAATCAGTATGGATTTTGTGTTGGGTTTGCCGAGAACGCAAAGAGGAGTTGATTCCATCTTTGTGGTGGTGGACAGGTTTTCGAAGATGGCACATTTTATTTCGTGTCATAAAACCAGCGATGCGACGCACATTGCAAACTTGTTTTTCAAAGAGATCGTCAGATTGCATGGGTTGTCAAGAAGCATAGTCTCGGATCGGGATACGAAATTCATAGGTCACTTTTGGACGATGCTATGGAAGAAGCTCAGAACTAATTTGACTTGCAGTTCTGCTTATCACCCCCAGACAGATGGGCAGACGGAAGTGGTCAACAAAATCTTAGGGGATTTATTGAGGAGCTTGGTGACAGAGCACCATATAAGTTGGGACCAGATATTACCACAGGCAGAGTTCGCGTACAACGATTCGGTGAATCGGAGTACAGGCAAAAGCCCATTTCAGATTTTGTATGGAACACAGCGGAGGGGAGTTTCTAAGCTCAGGGAGTCAGGACAGGCTAAAACTAGCAGCGCTCGTGCTGAAGAATTCGCTGAAGCGATGGAGGAACTTCACACGCAGGTGAAGCAGCGATTGATGAAGTCAAATCAGGAGTATAAGCGCAGAGCCAATCAACGGAAGAGACAACTTCAGTTTGAAGTTGGTGACTTGGTTCTGGCGCACCTGAGGAAGGAAAGGTTCCTGAGGGGAACATATAACAAGCTCAAGATGAAGAAGATTGGGCCATGCAAAGTCTTGAAGAAATTCGGGGAAAACGCATATGAGCTTGAATTGCCAGAGGGCATCGGGATATCTCTGATTTTCAATGTTTCAGATTTATACCCATACAGGGTTGGAGAAGCAGAGGCTGGAGCTGAGGAAATGATCCAGTGGCAAAAAAAATTACCAGTTGCACAAAAACCTCAGATGGAGTGCATACTGGATAAATGAGTGGGCAAGAAGACCAGGCGGAAGCAGTATTTTGAATACCTGGTGAAATGGAAGAATCACCCAGTGGAGGATGCCAGCTGGGAAAAAGAGGCAGTTATACAGAAGCATGGGCAGACCGTGCAGGAGCTCATGGACAGGAGCCCATGAAATATTTTGAGCCGAGGAGTATGATGCAGGAGCATCGCTCACTCATCAAGCAAGCCAGTGCATGGAGCAGGGAAAGACAGCTGGATAGCGCCAGCACCAAATTTTGAAACACTTTGAAACTGTTGCGCAAGACATTAATGTATTGATGTGATGAAGCGCATTTTGTACATTGTAATGGAATTTGAGCCTTTAAGCTCATGTCCTTAGTAGCTGAGGCATTTAATAGAATTGATGTAAAGATAGATAGGAATTTATTGTAGATTTAATAGTTGTAGATTTTGTGAGGGAAAACGGAATATAGGCACCCTCCTTTGTATTATTGAATTCAATTCAGAATTATTGGAAGCACTTTGAAGAGAAGAGCAGAGCAGAGAACTTGTGTAGAACACCCATGTACAGATTCGATTAATAGAAGAATCTTTGATTCAACTACATGGTCTGTGTTGTTTCTCTGTGTTGATATTATGCTTATGAAGGTTTGTTTCCATTGTATGCATTTGCTTTTGAATATGTTGTGCATGTGATTTCAGAGGTTTACTGAAGTCTGAGATAGAGGAGAATGAGTTTCAATTGTTTCTCTGTCTGAGCCAGGAGATTCCTGCATAGAGTGCAGTCGAATTCATCCGCATAGAGTGCGTTGATAAGGATCAACAGTTAAACTCTCATTCTCGCTCGCCCAGAGTCAAATTGGGTTATTATAGCTGTGCAGGAGAGGTGCAGGCCAGGGTTGGAGTCTCAGAAATGAGTCTGAGTATAGGTTGACAGAGACTACTGTTGCTGGAGGCGCACAGGGTCCAGAAGTTCCAACACTTGGGAGTGATTGGACGCCGAGCGCAAAAAGTGTGCCAACCTTCAGTTGAAGGAGTCGGAGTCTACAAGCTCAGGAGGAATAGTTCCTTCATGGACACGGTGAGAATAGATCCAGGTGGGGTTCGAACCGGGAGAAGCTTTGAAGCGGAAGAAATCTCCAAGGGAAAGAGTCAACGGACAGGGTTCGCAGAAAGAGGATCGCGAAACCCCGTCGATCGTCCGATCGTGGAAGAAGCTGCGCGGGAGCTAACCCGTAGGCACAGGAAGGGTCAAAGCCATCAGGATTCGGCGTTCGGCGTTTGGCGAGACAAGAGTTGCATGCACGTCGAAATCGCGAGTAGCGATTTCCCGAATTAATCGGGGCCGTCGATTTTGACAAGGACAGGTGGCACGAGATCCCGGGGAGTCGGTGTTCGGTACTTCGGCATTTTCAAAGTCGAAAAGACCATGGATAAATCGTGAAATCTTGAAGTGCGATGGGTCCCACGGTGATAAGTGTGGGGTGTTGACAGGTGGCATCGGAGGTTCGGAGTTTGGGGATTCATAGTGTATGTGAATCTTGACAACGGATTTGCAGATTTCCCGATAGGGAAATCCCCGATATACGAAACCATTGACCGTTGACCCATCGGGGATCGGGGTTTTGAGTTGCTCGAGGACGTGCACACAGGGTTCGCGAGATCGCGAAACCCGATTTCCCGAAGTGATTGCCGGGAGACTAAAAGAGTGTCCTGTGGGTGAGAGGAAGTCCCGATACGGGAACAAAAGAGTATTTCAACTCTTCGGGCCAAGGTACAGGAAGTCCTGGTGAGAGCGGGTTGGACCGTGAGGGTTGCAACTTTGCACCAGTATATATGTACACCTGCATGGTGATATGCACCAAGGACAATACCAAAATAAAGGATAGAGTTCCTATAAAGTTGAAAGGCCAGAGAGACTAGAAATTTAATAGTTTGAATATTGATAATAAAAATGCATCATAAGCTACAAGACAGAAAAGGTCAGAGTTATAGGGGGCTATGATTCCGTGAGAGAGGGGGAAAAAGGGGATAATCCATTTTATTATATTTTATTCACCTATCTTGGATTTAGTTGGGAAATTATTTATTTGAGCTTCTTGGGGAGGGCACATGGCACATTATTACATGTAACTATATAAGCCATCTTTGTTTTTTTGTCGGGGGGTTCCTCAATCATTACTCACTTCATTCCTCATTCATTCTTGTTGCTCTTGTTCTAGTTTTGGGCACAAAAATGAATTGTTGGAGGTAGAGGGACATTGCTACTTGGTTGTAAGTATCTACTCATATTTTCAAGGAAGAAATTGATGCCCATGTGCATGAGAATGATGGTAGTTGTGAAATAACTTTCCAAAATTGAGAATCCTAGGAATTCCCATGATAGATATTTCCTTACCAGTAACATTGGAGCCCTATAAAGAAGTGGAACATATTGAGGGACTACATTGCAGAGAAGGGGGTTCATTTATTTAGGTTGTGTAAGCTAAGGGGTAGAGATAGATGACAAACTAGGATTTTTTGTATGGTTGAGTAAACTATTATACCTTGATAGATGATTAGTGTGTGTTTTAGAGTTCTTCTACACACCCGTCCTTGTGGATTCATAACCTTGGATCGGGGGTGGCTTTTTGTAGAGGGTTTATGTGAAGCAAAGCCTAATTTTGGGTGGAATGTCCGACATCTGCATCAAGTCAGTGACGTTTTATTTAAAAAATAAGTTCTTTGTGTTTCTTGTAAATTATATTTCTGCTATGTAATTATCTATGTGTTTTCTTTATAACTTACTTGATTACTGTTAATGTTGTGCATGCATGAGAAACATTTATTTTATAGTTATGCATGTTTCTTGATTATTTCATGCACTGGTATCATGTTTCTTGATTTATTAAAGAATGGTATTATAAATTCACAATTGTTCCAAGAAGGTAAATTTTTTAGGTATCCGTGCAGTGGGTACGTTGCAATGACTAAGTTGATTTTTATTTCTCCCATTATTTTTTTGAGTCCTTTCAAATATTTGTAATCCTTGGAAAAGACATATTATTCCTTCAATAGGTCAACTATATCAGTTACCTGCTTCTCCATATAATAGTCACCTATCCCGACCATTTTTAGCTTGCCATCATTTTATATATTAAATTCTTTGCACTTGATTTTTTCTTCCATCCACTCAGGGAGTTTCGAATCATCCAGCTAGAATTCACCTTCCCAAACTTCATTGTAGGTTGGAATAAATTTGGATTTTTCAAGTTCTTCCTTTTGATTTTCTTTCGATACTTTTTTGATGGCTCAAATTTGTTTGACTACTTCGAGATGACTTTTCTACCATCAGAGGCTCTTCCTTGGAAAAATTTCATTTTCTGTATCAATTTGATGAACAATTGTTTGGTCTTAGAATGATATGTAATTACACTTTGAGGTCGACCCCATATTGATCTTTTCTGTCCCTTTCGCTTTTGTAATTTTGGTGCTTGGTTTCTCAATATAATTTTTAATTATATTGACAGCTTCTTTTAGGTCGAATTCTCCTATTTCAAATGCAAAATATTTAATGAAGCTTTCTTTAAATTCTTTCCACGAGAATTTTTAACCCTGATCTTTTTCAATATTATACCATTTACAGGGTAAATCCTCCAATTTGTTTGGGAACATATGGGGCCATACGCTTTCATCTTTATACCCTATTTTCCACTGTTCTCTTTTGCAGTATTTTATGTGAGTGACAAGATTGAATCATGGTTTGAATTTTATTATGTTTGCTATGGTAGATAGTTTATTCCCCCCCAAAATCACTCAATAAAATAAGTGGCCACAACTATCCATGTTTGGAGACAAGGTGAGTGTGTGTCCCACCACCTAGCTACTTGGCCTATAATTGACTGCACCAAACTTTGTGGTCAACCTTGTTCACTGACCCACATAGATACTTACTCGACATGGGTTGTTGAAGATTCGTGTTCTTTAAATTGCGGTGGGGAAGAGGAAGTATGCTTAATGTCTGCTGGAATTAATGTGGGTTTTGTTTAAATTTCTTATCAAAGATAGGAGGAATGCTTCAGATAAAAAAACATGAGAGAAACTTTTCTCTAGGTATGAATTCAATTGGCCAACATTCTTGTTCTTTAGACTCATAATTATGCAATTTCCATTCATACAATTTTGTATATGGATTATGACCAATTGAAAGAGGTGATCCATGCAAGAATCCACCTTGTGCATTTGGATCGACATTATCATTATCCCTTATATTACTTGATACAACCTTTTTGTTTCCAAGTCATCTTACCAAGGTTCTGACTATGTTTTTCTCTCTCTAGGATCCAATGGTATGATGATTTTCTTACCATTTCCTTTTAATTTAATTCTATCTTGATTGAGTGAAATGATTTTCTTCATATTTCTTCTCCATGGATGATCCACTAGGGTGGGATATGTCAGGATGCCTTCAACCAAATTGATCCAATTGAAGTCAATTAGAGTTCAGATAGCTGTGATGGTAGTTTCTAAATTTCTAAGAATTCCAATGGGCTAAACAAACCATTGATATACCAATTTAAAGAAATTTTTTGATCTCATGAGATTAGGTCTACCCATTTTGATCCATGTTTCCTTAGAGAGGATATTGAATTGGGAGCAAAAGTTGACTACCACTTGCGGAATCATGAAATCCTCGACTTCCAAATCAACTTGGGGGTCATATTCATCATGGATATTTCCTTGCATTAATTGTTTTATATTTTTACATGTATTTTCATATTATTTAGAACCCTTGAAGATATTTAGTAGTTCAAGGATTCGAGCAACTAATTGTTCTTCTTTCAGGAGGTTCAAAAATTCCTCCAAAACTATATCTTTCATTCCCTCTTGATACTTGTGTTTCTGATAAGTATTTTTTCTTTTTGGTTCATCCTCTTAGTTGAATAATCCAATATCTTCTTTCATGGTCTATATTTATTTCGTAGGGTTCATTAATCTATTATCTTTCCTAGAAGGTTGAATTAATGACATAGTTTGTATGATTTCTTGTCGACCAACTCCAGATCTTGTAATGGCATTCATATTTTGGAATTCGATACCTTATGCCTAGGAACGGTCTGAAGAATATTATTTGTTCTTTTTTTCATCAATTTTTCAATCATAATTGGGAAGTCTTGTAATGAATGGTCACTGACTCCACAGATGGTCCAAAATTTTAATTTAGTCATGTCTTTAACTAGATAGTGAGGACTCGTGTGGTCATGTTTTAAACATATGTAGCAATATGTTCTTCCTCAACAACGACCACCTCTTCCAAACCATCTACCTCTACCTTGATAACCCCCTCTATAACCTCCTCCTCCTCTACTACAGTTTCCTCCTTGTCCTTGGTAATTTTTTGGTTTATTTCCTTGGCCCTAATTTTGTTCAAGTGCCTAGTTATGGTAAAAAATTTAATAATTAGGCTTATTTCTACCATTATTTTGAGATTCCTGAGTGGAATGATTTCCTTCTTTGCAAATAGAACACCACTTTGGTTTTGATTTTTGCAAGTTATGCAAACAATATTTTGTAATATCATTCATGATGCTTTGGCATATTTCATAGAAATACTCAATTTGGACTATCCTAAAATCTGGTTCTCTGCTAGTTAATTCTCTGTATTTGCAGAAGTTTTTAGAGTGAACTTAATTCATACAAATCATGAACCACAACTCACTTTGTCGAAGAGTCAAATATCTAAGTTATTTTTGAAGAATCTCAAGATTTTATTTGACCTTTTGATTGGATGATGATGGGGAAGACCAATCACTGTCCAATTCTATTTGTTTTTCCTTCCTTAGGGCATCTTCACAAGTTTCCATTTCGTGCATTCAAAGCAGACCCATTATCTTTTGTAGAAGGATCGCTACAAACCATTCGAAAAACAAGTCTTTGTTGATTACATAAGGGATCTGGATGAGAATATCTTTAAATATTTTATCATATTTGTACACATATTCACTAGGCATCTACTTAATTTCTTTTAATTTATGTGCTACCAAATTCTTAACATCCTAAGTATTGAAAAATGATAGGAAATTTTCCTTCACTTTTGTTCTTGTTTTTTCTTTTTTTGGTTCTTTGTAAGGTTCATGAACCATGTCAACACTCGTTTCTTTAATTCTCCAACAACCTATGCTATTTTCTTTGATTCTCTTATGATGTCTATCACATCCCAATATTTTTTACAAATGAAGTAATGTCGTTTAGGATCATCATCACCCTTATAGAGGGGTAGATGATGGAAACTCATTTTATTTGAAGAGTTGTGTTTTGTTTTCTACTTGATTATAGTAGGTAGAGTCAGTTGGAATTCATTCTTGATAGTTGAAAATTGCTTGTTAGCGGGATGATAAAATTTTGTTACTTCAACTGGAATTTTTGTTTCATCCATCTGACAACTTTGGTCTTTATATTTTGTAAATTGTATTGTTTGTGGTTGTGTCTCTTCCTCATGATATCCCATTGTATCTATATTGTCTTCTTCAGATAGTAAATATGGAAGGGGGTATAGTCGTGAGATCCTTTATGTGGAGTAGTATGTAATCATCACCTTCAATAATAACCTGTTTTCCTTCTACTTGGGGTATTGCAATGAACAATCTATCTTGCACATTTCCATGATTTTCTAGTTGATACCACTTCTAAGAGTGTTGGGAATCTATTTGTAAATGTTTTCGAAGGAATTCTTGGACTATAAGACTTGTTTGATTACATATCATAGGTATCGACTCATCAACCTTCATGCTTTCATTTTTCTACTAGTTGAAGGGCACCTATGCCCGCCTCTACCAACTGTAGTTCTTCATTCAACTCAATAATTGTCAAGGCTACTTACCTTCTTACATATAGATAATCATTAGATTGACCAACACATCAACAATATACCGCTCCTGAGGACTCTTTATCCAGGATCAATGAGGGTCTATGACATCACACATCTCTTGCCTCCTCTTCTGTCTTTTTTCTCTTTCAATTTTTTGAAGGCTAATTGATGGCTTATACAACTACATTCTCCCAATTGTTTGTGTCTCTGTTTCTTCATCCAATGTATATTGACACCATTTCATAGTCAACTTCTTTTTTTTTCATTGTAATAACGTCTCTTTTTTGTATATCAACTAGGATTACTCCCTTTTAGGAATTCTCACGAACAAATACTCCTCCCATTTCCAAGCTCGACTACTCTTGATCGATGAAGGTAACACAAATAATCATTATTATTTCTGTAAGAAGTAGTCCCAAGATTCTTGATTGTTTTTTTAATCAATTTTTAGAAACTTTTCCCACTGAATTTCTTTTGTTTTTTGTAGTTGGTATTGGCTGGTGTGGCCAAGGGTGGTTGGGGTTCAATGATGTGACAGATGACTTTTGAAATAAAAACATTCTGGAGCAATTTTGGTACTATGTAGAGTAAATTATCATGAAAGTCTTTGTAAAATATTATTTTAACATTGTCGATAATGTCCTTTCTTCTATCACTTGTTCTTCACAAAAATTGTCTACAATATTTTCAACCCAATCATACGAGTTTGTTCAACTATTGTTGATTAGTTTGGAAATAAGTTGCTCATATTTGGCAAGGTTATTCATGAGCAACATATTCTATTAATTTATTAATTTCTTCAGGTACTGAATTTAGGAATCTCTCATGAGTTTCTATAAAAAAAAAAAAAAATTGCTTGTGCAAGGGTTAACCGGTTTCATATGGCATAATTTTTCAAATAATTTTCTAATTTTCTTTGCCACCACTTATGGATCTCTTCCAAAATCAAAATATATGTGTGCATAATCTAACGTACAGTACTAGATTGCGTACTATCGGCAATGGAACCCATGTTGTAATCTATGGATTAGAGGGGGAGTTACTAGTAGACTTTAACATCATAACATGGCATTATACAATAGATACATGAGAAAACATAGAAGAAGAGAGGGAAAAGACAAGTAATGGTGAGACCAACAACAATTATCTTTATTACGATCTATGCCACCCTATTTACATTCAGGATCTCAAGTATTTATACCTTTAGTTAGTTGGAAGGTAGTTACAATTGTTTAACTACCTTGGTCGATCAACCTGACTGAGCGGTTGACCAAATTACATTTTCATATTTGAATTACTTTCACATTTGACTAACAACTTTTGGTCAACTGGCGGGTTTAGTTGACAGAATCGACTAGGCCCACCAACTGACATCTATTAAATTTTGAAAATCATTCCTATCTTTTGGATAGTTCCAATGCTTAGTTTTCATAATTATTTTATTTTAATGTTGGTCTTGGTACCTTTTGGTGTATAACATATTCAAGGTTAATATGGGTATGAATAATTTGATACATATTTCACTACTACACATTGAAAAAATTTCGATGAACTATTTTCAACGATACAGACAAAACTGGTCATACTCTAAAAAATTACAAGATAAATATTTAAAATTTTCAAGTTTTTTTTAATCCTGCCTGTTGATTATTTGGGTTGGTTTTCATTGATGACAACCCTTGAAGAAAGTCTAGTAGCGAATTCTGGTAGCACAAAGGTTTGGGTAATGGACCCAAGTTTGTTTGATGTATAATGGTATGCTTTTTAATATATTTGAAGGTAAGACTATTATAGATGGATAGTACATGTCATGCCATTTATGGTGGTATGTGGAATGTCACATAACTCCTCACGGTTAGATATTTATGTCCATGTGAAGTTGGAGAACCCTCGTGAGTCATCTAGAAGCCCCAAAAGGTCAAAGTAGTCAAAGTGGTTGCAAAGAATAAATTATTTAAATAATAAAGTGAAGTGATGAGTGTACTATAAGTCAAAGTGGATACAAAATAAATTATTTAAATAATAAAGTTAATGGAGAAATTTCTAAGTGGACAAGTGGTTAGAAGTGGGTTAGCCCTAAAATAAGGAAAGGGGTTTAAGATGGTTAGAAGGTAACCCCTTGAGGAAGCTACATAAAAGTGTAAATAAGAGGCAAGGGTTTCTCATTTTGATCACACTTGAGAATATTGAATATCTACAAGTGAGTGAGCTAACCAAAGGATATCTAAGGAGAATTTCAGAGGGAAGGTCAAGTAAATAAGGATGAAATTCAAAGGAGGATAAATTCTTTTGATGATGCTTTCTAAGGTATGTTATTTACAGGTCATCTAACCATTTTCACAAAAAACATTTTTTCCAGAATGATTCAGACTGCAAAATATGGAGTCCATTGAGGAAACATATCCAATTAGCGGTGATAAAAAAATCATCTTTTGGATCGTTGTATTTTTTGAGTTACACTCTGTGGAAAATAGGGTTTGTGGCTAGTCCTGAAACTAGTCTAAAACGGGCGTTTCGAGTAAAAACATCATAAATTCTTCATAATAGATCCAATTTAAGTAATACCAAATGTATTGGTTAGAATGCACTATTTAGTATTCTTTGTACCATTTTCATATCCATACAAGAAATATTCTATGCGGGGCACGCTCTACAAGTTCGCTCTCTAGAATAAGCCAGAATTCAACAAGGTATGCCATTTTTGCTATAACTCCTTTTCTGAGAGGTTCCAAGTAGTGAAACCTAGAGGAATTTCACAAAAGTCACTGAAGAACATTGTGTACTATTTTCAGATCTTTATTCAATATAGGTACATAGTTATGATTATTTCAAGTTTGATGAAAATGATAGTCTCTTGTTGTTAAAGTAAAGGAAGGTTTTCATGTATGTGATCATATACACCAGGTCTATTATATAGTTACAAATCATATTTGGATGATGAAATTGATGAGGGCTTTTGGTTGAGGTACATGTTGGGTACATGGTTGAGAAAAGTAGTTGATGAGTTGGCACATACATGAGGTGTATAGTTGATGATGTTGGTACATCTTCACGAGTCATAGTTTATGTGTATTTGATGTATGATTGGTACATATTAGGTGCATGTTTGATGCACTATTTTATGGTACAGGTTGAGGTACAAGTCGGTGCATGGTTGATGCACTTGTTTATGGTACAGGTTGATTACATGTTTTTTGGTACAGGTTGTTAGAGGTTGTTTGGTACAGATGTAGAGTGGTATGTTTCATAGTAATAGTGTGATAGTGGTTCCATCATTCTATTTCTATGTCAGTGTGGTTGGACGGGGCAAGGACAGGTGGTTGTAGCCACCTTCCAGTTGTAGCTGGAGAACATAGAGGGTTGTAGCTAGAAAATTGGGGAGTTGGAGCTTCCTTTAGGTTGTAGCCTGAAAAAATAGGGGGTTGGAGCCTCCTTCCAGTTGTATCTGGAAAACAAAAGGAAGTTGGTGCTTCCAATGAATGTAATTCTTAAAGACATATAAGAAAAAACATTATGTGGTTTTCTCTCTCTTTGGGTTTCCACTTAAAAACACTGATGTACTGTGTATGTGTATGATTTCTCATTTGTTCATTGTTTATTTACTCTGCAACTATTGGATGATAATGCTACATTGATATAACACTTGCATTTTATGGTTAAAAAGGATTAAATTTTTGTATTACTGATTCAACCCCCCTCTCAGTAATCCAACGATTGGTATCAGAGAAGGTTCCTTTAGAAATCAATTTAACCACTGAAAGGTAGATCATGGAGAGCAACAAATGTATAAAAATAGAATACCACAGTTTGATGGAAAAAAGTATGCATTCTAGAGAAGAAGGATGAAAACATATATACAGGCAAAAGGATTTGAAAATTGACAATAACTAGTAGATGGATACAAAGAACCAACAGTTCTGCCAACAAGTGAAAAAGCAATGAAACTCAGTATAAATAATTCCAAAGCCACGAATGCACTTCTGAATGGTCTTGATGAATCGGTATATACCAAAGTTGTAGATTGTAAATATGCTAAAGATATTTGGGACAAACTTCAAAATATTTATGAAGGAGATTCAAAAGTCAAAGCAACAAATATTCAAACTTACAGAGGTCAATTCGAAAAACTAAAGATGAAGGAATATGAGAATATTGCATCTTACTTCTTACGATTCGATGAAACAATGAATGCAATCATAGGATTGGGAGAAGAAATTGAAGAATATGTAATTGTTTAAAATGCACTAATATCTCTTCCTATGAGATTTGATCCTAAGATATTAGCACTAGAAGAAAGATCATATGTAGTCTCAATAAGCATGGATGAACTACATGGAATATTCATAGCATATGAAATGAGAACTTGACAAGAAAATCCAGATATAAAAGAAGTAGCTTTCAAAACACCCAAAAGGTCAAAGAAAAAGGGAAAGCAAAAGGAACATAGCAAAAACAATGACTTTTCAGAAGATGATGAAGAAGAAGTGGCCAAATTTGTTAGAAGATTGATTTTGTGACGGTGATGTTCATTTTTATAATAAATTTCCTCATAAGAAAAATAAGAGGAATGATGAAGATTACTCAAATAGAAAACAAACATATAAAGACAAAAGAACCAAAAAGAAAGCTTTCAAAAAAATCTTATGCACCAAAAAAGACATATCCTCATCAGATGAAGATGAAGTCAATGATAGTGAGACATAAAGAGTTATATTCATGGTTATAGAAGACTATGATAAACGAGACACTGAAGAAGAATATGAAGAGGAAAAAGTTGACTACCGAGAAGAATTGTTGAGTGTCATAGAAGTTATAAGAAGAGAAAAGAAGAAAAACAAGAAGCTACAAGCAGAACTAGACAAGAAATAAGACACTCAGGAACTAAAACAAATGATAATGAAATTGAAGGTTCAAATAGAAGAAGATAAAAGAATTTAATAAGAACTCAAATAACAGTTAGAAGAAAGAGACGAGATCATTGGAAATTTAGAAGCAGAGACTGTCACATTGAGAAAATATCCTCAAAAGAAAAATATGCAAAACAACTCAAAAGTTCTGGATAACATTATCAATAGTTAAAAGAATTATCATGACAAGTACGGACTTGGATACAGTCAGACAGAAAATGGATCAAGATCCAAAGAAACAAAACAAGAAACATACCCAAAAATCTATGCAGAAACAATCAAAGGGGATAGGAAGATTACAGAGACACTCCTCCACCAAGAATATTTGGACTTCAGAATCAACTACCGACTTAAAAAAATAGGCCTCGTGGAGAATAAGGATTCATAATAGTAACTCCTTTAAAAATATCTTCAACTCCCAGGTATCGAACTATCTCTTTTGGTTTATGTTATGCATGCAATAATTTTGGACATAAAGATGTAAATTGCAGAGCTAATAGCAGGAACATAAACAACTTTGAAAGTCATACACAAAATGGCTATCCAAGAAGTCCTAGTGAAACACAGAGAAGAAGATACAACAAGTTTGAATCATTGAGAACTAAAGTGGAATAACATAAACAAATTTGAAAGTCATACACAAAATGGCTATCCAAGAAGGCCTAGTGAAACACATAGAAGAAGCTACAACAAGTTTGAATCATTGAGCACTGAAGTGGAATGCTACAAGTGCAACAATTTTGAACACATGGCCAAATATTTTAGAATGACAGTCCCTCCTAGAGTGCCACAATAGAACAACAACAGTCACAGACAGGAACCTCAGAGGAAAACATAGAAACGAAATAAGAAGCAGTATATCAAAGAAGAATGCACACTCGCTCTACAAGCTAAGAAGAAGAAACGTGGTTGGTATGTTGACAGTGGTTGTTCACAACACATGACAGGTGATAAATATAGTTTTCTTACATTAATAAAGGAAATATATGGATTGGTCTCCTTCTGAAATGATGATTCAAGTAAAATCATTAGAAAAGGCACAGTCAGAATTGGAAAGAAGAATACCAAGGAAGAAATTGTTCTACTATTAGAAGATATGAAACATAGTATTATAAGTGTGATAAAATGTGTGACCAATGTCATAAAATTAATTTTGATTCAAAAAAGTGTGAGATAAGAAAAAGAGGTTCAACAAAATTGATTGGAACATCTACAAGAACTTCAAGCAACATATATGTATTAAGTGAAATTGGAAATGAAAATTGTTGTCTAGGAAAGGAAGATGAAGGTTGGCTATGGCACAGAAGAATGGGTCACATACACTTTGAAAACCTTGTCAAAGTCAACAAAAAGGAAGTAGTTAGATAAATTCCCCAGATCACGAAACCAGCCAACACTTTATGCAACCATTGTCAACAAGGAAAGAAAACAAGGCCAGGTTCAAATCGAAGGAATAGTCAATGAAAAGACCACTGGAAATTGGGCATACTGATCTAATTGGACCAACTGCAACAAAGGGTTTAAAAGGTGAGAAATACTTTATTTTATTAGTTGATGATTATACAAGAATTACTACAGTTTTCTTTCTCAGTAATAAGTCAGAATCTTTTTAAAACTTCACGGTCTACAAGAAAATAGTTTCAAATGAAATGGATTCAAAAAACAAATGTTTGAGATCTGATAATGTAGGATAGCTCAGTTCAAAGGAATTTATGGATTACTGCAACATGCATGGAATAAAAAGGAAATTCTCCATAGCTAGGAAACCTCAATAGAATGGAGTTTTTGAAAGAAAGAACATGATAGTACAAAAAATGTCTTGAACAATGCTAATGGATTCCAAATTGACATATATTTTTTGGACACATGTAGTGCATACAACAGTTCACACTCAAAACAAAGTAATGCTCATAAACAACACTGACAAAACTCCCTACGACCTATGGAAAGGAAGACCAGCAAATGTGAAGCACTTCAGAGTATTTGGAAGAAAATGATACATCAAAAGAGAAGATGGAATAATGCGAAAGTTTGAATCTCATGTGGACAAAGGAGTACTTGTTAGTTACTCAACTACAAGGAAAGCATACAAGTGTTACAATCTAAGGCTGAACAAAGTTGTGGAAAAAATCAATGTAACAATTGATGAAATAGGTGGACGAGAATTAAAGGAAGAATAAAATGAATCAATGGAACAACTTTACGAAGAAGAAGTATAAGGGGAATATGAAGAGGATCGGACAGAAGTAGAAGAGATAGTTCAACAAGTTCCTCCAAAGACACCTAGAAAACGAGTATAGAAGAATCATCCTTTAGATCAGATTATCAAAAACAAAGATGGAGGAGTTGAGACTAGAAGAAGAATATGTTCACCAGAACAAATGCACCTAGCACTCTTATCTACAATTGAACCAAATAGTTTTGAAGAGGCCAAAAAGGATGAATTCTAGAATAAGGCCATGGATGAAGAATTGGATCAAATAAAGAATAACGACACTTGGGAATTGGTTCCAATACCAAAGAATAAGAACGTGATTGGAACAAAGTGGGTTTTTAGAAATAAATTGAATGAATATGGACAAGTTACAAGGAACATAACTAGATTGGTATGTATAGGATACACATAGGTTGAAGGAATTGACTTTGAAGAGACATTTGCCCCACTTGCTAGAATGGAAGAAATACTATTTCGTTTAGCTTATGAATTCTCCAAGAATATCAAAGTGTATCATATGGACGTGAAATCAACTTTTATGAATGGGGAACTTGAAGAAGAAGTCTACATTGAACAACCAGAAGGATTTCAATTGTTAGAGAAGACATATTATGTATGTAAATTGAATAAGGCCTTCTATGGTCTAAAACAGGCTCCTAGAGCATGGTACTCTAAACTGGATAAATATCTACAACATGAAGGGTTCAGAAAAGGAAGTGCGGACAACGACCTATACATCAAGGTAACTCAAGATAGAATTTTATTAATTGAAGTTTATGTTGATGATATTATTTTTGGAAGTACTGATGACAAGTTAAGCCAACAATTTGCAAAGGATATGAATAATGAATTTCAAATGTCATTACTTGGAGAACTATCCTTCTTTCTGTGTCTTCAGATACGTCAAAGAAACCAAGGAATTTTTATTTCTCAAACTAACTATATTAGAGAAATGATAAAGAGGTTCGGAATGGAAGATTGGAAACCAATTACTACTCCTATGCAAACCAGTTGCAAATTGAGAAAATATGATGATTCAAAGTCTACATGACAGAGGAAATACATGTCAATGATTGGTAGCTTACTATAGGTGACAACATCTAGACCAGATGTAATGCAGATAGTTGGAAAGGTGGCACAATTTCAAACAACACCAAAGGAATCACATGTCTTAGCAATGAAGAGGATTTTCATATATCTCAAAGGAACAAAATAGTTTGGATTATGGTATCCAAAAGGAAAGGATCTATCACTTATTTCCTACATAGATACAGATTGGGCAGGTTCCATTAATGACCGACGAAGCACTAGTGGATAAACGTTCTACTTGGGTGAGTGTTTAGTATCTTGGATAGGAAAGAAACAATCACCAACATCTTTATCTACAAACGAAGCAGAGTATATTGAAGCAACAGGATGTTGTACATAGGTTCTATGGATGAAATAAACTTTGAAAGATATACAGTTTGAGTATGACGATCCCATTCCAATCTATTGTGATAATACAAGCTCCATCAATATCTCAAAAAACACGGTGATGCACTCTAAGACGAAGCACATTCAAATAAAGTATCACTTTCTATGTGAACGGGTTGCATATAAGAACATCAAAGTTGAATATGTGAACACAAAAGAACAAGTGGAAGACATATTTACAAAACCGCTTCCACAAGAATCCTTTGAGTATCTTTGCTAAAGACTCGGAGTAATTTCTACTCCAAAATGAATTCTCTTGAAAGATTATTTTATATGTCTTAGATTTACATGAGGAAGCACCATAAAGAGGACAGTTCAGGTTGGGAGATCAGTTTCAGGAAGAGTTTCGTCAGGGGGAGCAACCCTAGATGGAAAGATACATTTTCCATTGATGACAAAGGGGGAGAGATTTATCAAGTGCAAAGGTAAATGCTTGAAGAAAGAGCACAAAGGCATCGTTCGACAGGAGCGACGGTCATAGGGGAGCATGAGTGATATGACTTCAATATTGCATCAAAGTGTTTCCATAAATACCGAAGGGGGATATTGTTGATTATTTGGGTTGGTTTTCATTGATGTCAACCCTTGAAGAAAGTCCAGTAGGGAATTCCTGTAGCACAAAGGTTTGGGTAATGGACCCAAGTTTGTTTGATGTATAATGGTATGAGTTTTAATATATTTGAAGGTAATACTATTCTATATGGATAGTACATGTCATACCATTTTTGGTGGTATGTGGAACGTCACATAGCTCCTCACAATTAGAGATTTATGGCCATGTGAAGTTGGAGAACCCTCACGAGTCATCTAGAAGCCCCAAAAGGTCAAAGTAGTCAAAGTGGTTGCAAAGAAGAAATTATTTAAATAATAAAGTGAAGTGATGAGTGTACTATAAGTCAAAGTGGATAAAAAATAAATTATTTAAATAATAAAGTTTATGGAGAAATTACTAAGTGAACAAGTGGTTATAAGTGGGTTAGCCCTAAAATAAGGAAAGTGGTTTAAGATGGTTAGAAGGTAACCCCTTGAGGAAGCTACATAAAAGTATAAATAAGAGGCAAAGGTCTCTCATTTTAATCACACTTGAACATATTGAATATCTACAAGTGACAGAGGTAACCAAAGGATATCTAAGGAGAATTTTAGAGGAAAGGTGAAGTAAAGAAAGCCAAAATTCAAGGGAGGATAAATTATTTTGATGATGTTTTCTAAGGTATGTTATTTACAGGTCATCTCACCAGTTTTGAAATAACATTTTTTCTAGAATGATTCAGACTACAAAAAATGGAGTTTGTTGAGGAAACATATCGAAGTAGCTGTGATAAACATTTCAAATTGTGGGTCATTGTATTTTTGGAGTTACACTCCATGGAAAATAGGGTTTGTGGCTAGTCCTGAAACTAATCTAAAACATGTGTTTTGGGTAAAAACGTCATAACTTATTCATAACATATCCATATTAAGTAAGACAAAATGTATTGGTTATAGTAGAGTCTTTATCATTTTGTGTACCATTTTCAGATCCATAAAACAAATATTCTGTGCGGGGCATGCTCTACAAGTTCGCTCTCTAGAATAAGCCAAAATTCAACAAGGTATGTCATTTTTGCTATAACTCATTTTCTGAGAGGTTCCGAGTAGTGAAACCTTGATGAATTTAATAAAAGAAACTGAGGAACATTTTGTACTATTTTCATATCTTTATTCATTACAGGTACATAGTTATGATTATTTCAATTTAGGGTTGTTGACTAATCCAAAATTAATTATGTGAGACTAAAGTAAACTTTGATGAAAATGCTAGTCTCTTGTTGTTAAAGTTAAGGAAGGTTTGCAGATATGTGATCATATACACCAGTTTTATTACAGATTTACAAATCAGATTTGGATGATGAAATTGATGAGGAATTTTGGTTGAGGTACATGTTGGGTACATGGTTGAGACAAGTAGTTGATGAGTTGGCACATACATGAGGTGTATAGTTGATGATGTTGGTACATATTGATGAGTCATATTTTATCTGTATTTGATGCATGATTGGTACATATTTGGTGTGTGGTCGATGCACTCATTGATGGTATAGGTTGGTGCATGATTGATGCACTTGTTTATGTGACAGGTTGATTACAGATTGTTTGGTACATGTTGTTACAGGTTGTTTGGTACAAGTTGGTATATATGTATAGTGGTATATCTCACGGTGATAGTGTGACAGTGGTTCCATCATTCTACTTCTACATCAGGGAAGTTGGATGGGGCAAGGACAGGTGGTTGTAGTCACATTCCGGTTGTAGCCGGAGAACATAGGGGGTTTTAGCCTTCTTCTGGTTGTAGCCGGAAAATTCGGGAGTTGGAGATTCCTTCTGGTTGTATCCTGAGAAAATAGGGGGTTGGATCCTCCTTCCAGTTGCAACTGGAAAACAAAAGGAAGTTGGTGCTTCCAATGAATGTAATTCTTAAAGACATATAAGAAAAAACATTATGTGTTTTTCTCCGGCTTTTGGTTTCCACGTAAAAACACGGTTGTACTGTGTATGTGTATGATTGCTCATTTGTTCATTGTTTATTTGCTCTGCAACTATTGGATGATAATACTACATTTATATAACACTTGCATTTTTTGGTTAAAAAAGATTAAATTGTTCTATTACTGATTCACACCCCCCCCCCCTAGTAATCTAACAATTGGTATTAGAGCAGGTTCCTTCAGAAATCAGTTTAACCACTGATAGGTAGATCATGGAGAGAAACAACATGTATAAAAATGGAATACCACTGTTTGATGGACATAAGTATGCATTCTGGAGAAAAAGGATGAAAACATATATACAGGCACATGGGTTTAAATTTTGGAAATTAGTAGTAGATGGATACAAATAACCAACAGTTTAGCCAACAAGTGAAAAATCAATTAAACTCAATCAAAATAATTAAAAGACACAAATGCACTTCTGAATGGTCTTGGTGAATCAGTATATAGAAAAGTTGTACATTGTAAATTGCCTAAAGATATTTGGGACAAACTTCAAAATAGTTATGAAGAACATTCAAAAGTGATGCAGGAGCATCCCTCACGACGAGCAAAACCAACATGGAAGCAGAAGACAGCTGGAAGACGTCCAACGCAAGTTTTTGAATTTTTAAATTTTCTCTTGAAGTTGACGCACTGAATATAAATGAGACCATTTAATTTAGACGCCTTGGTAAAAATGTAATCAGACCTTGAGCCATACACTCTCATCTGAAATAGACAGAGGCATTTATAGTAGTAGTTGCAGGTAGATAGAATTGAATTCTTAGATTAGACAGTTTTAGAGTGCAGGAGGGAAACCGTATATAGACACCCTCATTTGTATCATTGTAACATTAGCAACAGGAGTTAGAAGAATCTAGAGCATAGGGGAATAGCAGAGAGTTGTAGAAGAACACCCATGTATAGATCTTGAATTAATAGAAGAAGTTGATTCAAATTCATGGCTGTTGTGTTATTCTCTGTGTATGTGTGTTGAATGCTCTACTTATGAATGTTTCTTCCTGTTATGCATTTGTTTTTATGCTAGGTGTATGATTTCATGTGTGAAGACTGAGATCTGAGAGGAGGTGAAGTGAGTTGCGATTGTTTCTCCTTTTGAGCAAGGATTCCTGCAAGGAGTGCAGTTGAATTCGTCTGCAAGAAGTGCATTGACAGAAGGCTCGGGAGTTAAACTCTTGTTCTCAAAGCTCTCAGAAGTGAAAGTGGGTTGCTAAAGCCATGCAAGGAGTGTGCAGGCGAAGAAGAAGTCTCAGTTGTAAATATGAGCAAAGGAGATCTAAGACTGCTGTTGCAGGAAGTGCGCAGAGTCGGAAGGATTCAACACTTGGGAAGTTGTTGAATGTTGAGCGCAAGGAGTGCGCGCAAGTTCCTCTAAAGAAGTAGAGTGGAAAAGCTCAGGTGAAATAGGCCTTTGAATTTACTAAAGGTTAAGTGTAAGGAAGTTGTTGTCAGAAGTCGGAGAGAAGCGTCGCAGGTTGGCGAAGCGGCGAAGGAATCTCGTGGGGAGATACTCTTTTTCATTTCGTGGATTACCCAAGGAAGAAAGGACGGCCAAAATCTTCTGAAGAGATTTCATGAAGTTCCGAGGATCGTTAGATCTTAAAGAGGTGCCAGGAGGTTATGGAACGAGGGTCCGAAGAGTTTGAAGCTCAGGAAGGGCAGGGTCGTCGATTCCGAGTCACCGGAGCCATAGGATCTACACCTGGTATCGCGTATCAGGGACTCAGGAGTTGAAGCCCCAAAGTTGTGCAGCAAGGAGCAGCGATATCGCGAGATGCGATATCCCAACAAGATCAGAGCTGTTTGTTGTGGAGGACGCGTGTAAGGAGATTCTCTCATCTCGCAGACTCGGACATTGGAGGACCGAAAGGGAAGCCCTTTAGCGTCACGAGTAGCAAAGTGGCGAGATATTTATAGCCGTCCATCTGAGGAGGACAAGTGGCAGAGATAGAGAGATCTCGCGAACTCGGGAGTTCGCAGGGTGAAAGCCCAAGTATTGGGTATTCAAAGTTGCGAGGTGCAAGGACGCGAAGCGGAGAAGTAGGGAGAGATTTGTAGCCATCCATCTGAGGAGGACAGGTGGCGAGAGATCAAGAGATCTCATGAAATCGGGAGTTCGTAGGGTGAGAGCCCAACCATTGGGTACTCCAAGTCGCGAGGTCGCGAGTAGCAAGAGAAGGATAGTCGTTGGATACGGATCACAGGAGGACCATTGGATCCGCACGTGGGATCGTGTCTCGGGACCTCGTAAGAAAAGGTTCGAGAATTTGGCCACGGGGATCATCAGGTTGCGGGAAAGCGATATCCCAACAGCTGGAGATAGTGTGGGCCATAGCAGAGTCGGTGAGTGGAATACAGGTGGCACGAAGCCCTCGGAATCTCGCCGCGAGAAGTCCTGAAATATTGGTGTTCGGATTCGCGAGTAGCGAAGTGCCGAGGAGGCGAGGTTCGTGTGGATGCGTGGTAGAGCATAAGGTGGGACCGCGCGGCCGACGGGTGGACACACGTCGCTTGGAGATAGGAGTCAACACTCCTTTGAATTCTCGCATCTCGGGAACTCGCGGAATAGAAGGGTGAAATTTCAACGGTTCAACCTGCGAGGTCGCGAGGTTGTGAGGTTGCGAGAGGCGCTAACATTTAATCCTAGCCCATGGTTGCATGTGGAAGGATCTATACTCATATCGCCAGATCGGGTATCGCAAGATCTGAAAGGAAGAGTTGGGGGTTTTGAGTTACGAACTCGCGAGATAGCGAGATTTGGCTGACCTCGAAGAAAGATTGTTGTGGGTGCAGATTTCCCAATAGGGAAATAGAAGAACCTTTGAGTTCTTCGGGCCGAGAAGAAGAAGGTCCTGTGAGAGCGGACGTGCCTGGGTGGCGCGTTTGCRTCAAAAAGTCAAATCTACAAAGCTTCAAACTTACAGAGGTCAATTCGAACAACTAAAGATGAAGGAAGATGAGAATATTGCAACTTACTTACAAGTCAATGAAACAGTGAATGCAATCATAGTATTGGGAGAATAAATTAAAGAATCTATAATTGTTTAAAAGGTACTAAAATCTCTTCCTATGAGATTTGATCCTAAGATATCATCACTAGAAGAAAGATCATATCTAGAGTCAATAAGCATGGAAGAACTACATGGAATCTTCATAGCATATGAAATGAGAAATGAACAGGAAAATCCAGATATGAAAGAAGCAACTTTCAAAGCAACCAAAAGGTCAAAGAAAAAGGGAAAGAAAAATGAACATAACAACAACAATGAATTCTCAGAAGATGATGAAGAAGAAGTGTCCAACTTTGTCAGAATATTGAACAAGGGAACCAACGACAGATATAAAGGTAAGCTTCCATTAATTTGTTTTAATTTTGATGGTATTGGTCATTTTTCTAACAAATGTCCTCATAAGAAAAATAAGAGGAATAATGAAGATTTCTCAAATAGAAAACAAACATATAAAGGCAAAAGAAACAAAAAGAAACATTTCAAGAAAAGCTTATGCACCAAAGAAGACAACTCCTCATCTGATGAAGATGAAGTCAATGATAGTGAGACATAAAGAGTTCTATTCATGGAAATAGAAGACTTTGATAAAGAAGACACCGAAGAAGAATATGAGGAGGTAGAATTTGACTACCGAGAATAATTGTTGAGTGCCATAGAAGTTATAAGAAGAGAAAAAAAGAAAAAAAATAACCTATAATAAGAACTAGACAAGAAAGAAGACACTCAGTAACTAGAACAAATGATCATGAAATTGAAGGTTCAAATAGAAGAAGATAAAATAATTGAAGAAGCACTCAAAGAAAAATTAGAATAAAGCGACAGGATCATTGGAAATTTGGAAGCAAAGATTGTCACATTGAGAAAGGATCTTCATAAGAAAAATATGCATAACAACTCAAAAGTTTTGGATGACATTATCAACATTCAAAATCCTTATCATGAAAAGTCTAGACTTGGATAAAATCAGACAGAAAAGGGATCAAGCTCCAAAGAAATATACCCAAAAAGCTATGCAGAAACAATCAAAGGGGATAGGGAGATCTGCAAGGAAGATTACAAAGACACTCATCCACCGAGAATATTAATACTTCAAAATCAATGACTGAAAGAAACAAATAGGCCTTAGGAAGAAGAAGGATTCATAAGAGTAACTCCTTTCATAATATCTTCAACTCCAAGGTATCAAACTATCTTTTTGGTTTATGTTATGCATGCAATAATTTTGGACATAAAGTTGTAAATTGCAGAGCTAATAGAATGAACATAAACAACTTTGAAAGTCATACACAAAATGGCTATCCAAGAAGGCCTAGTGAAAAACAGATAAGAAGCTACAACTGGTCTGAATCATTGAGCACTGAAGTGGAATGATAGAAGTACAACAACTTTGGACACATGGACAAAGATTTTAGAATGACAGTCCCTCCTAGAGAACCACAATAGAACAACAAGAGTCACATACAAGAACCTCAGAAGAGAACATGGATAAGAAAGAAGAATTAGTATAACAATGAAGAATGCACACTCGCTCTACAAGCTAAGCAAAATAAACATGGTTGTTATGTTGAAAGTGGATGTTCAAAACACATGACAAGTGATAAAGACATGTTTCTTACATTAAGAAAGGAAAGAGATGGATCAATCTCCTTCGGAAATGATGATTCAGCTAAAATCATTAGAAAATGCACAGTCATAATTGGAAATAATAATACCATGGTAGAAAATGTTCTACTAGTAGAAGATATGAAACATAATCTTCTAAGTGTGAGTCAAATGTGTGACCAAGGTCATAAAATTACTTTCAATTCACAAAAGTGAGAGATAAAAAAAGAAGGTTCCGGAAAATTGATTGCAACAACTACAAGAACTTCAAGCAACATATATGTATTAAGTGAAATTGGAAATGAAAAGTGTTGTTTAGGAAAGGAAGATGAGCATTGGCTATGGAACAGAATAATGGATCACATACACTTTGACAACCTTGTCAAATTCAGCAAAAATGAAGAAGTTAGAGAAATTCCACAGATCACGAAACCAACCAACACTTTATGCAAGCATTGTCAACAAGGAAAGCCAACAAAGACTAGGTTCAAATCAAAGGAATATTCAATGACAAGACCATTGGAAATTGTGCATACTGATCTAGTTGGACCAAATACAACAAAGGGTTTAAAAGGTGAGAAATAATTTATGTTATTAGTTTATGATTATACAAGAATGGCTGCAGTTTTCTTCTCATGAATAAGTCATAAGATTTTGAAAACTTCAAGGTCTACAAGGAAATGGTTGAAAATGAAATGGATTCAAAAATCAAATGTTTGAGATCTGATAATGGAGAAGATGTCACTTAAAAGTAATTTATGGACTATTGCAGCAGACATGGAATAAAAACAAAATTCTCCATTGCTAGGACACTTCAACAGAATGGAGTTGTTGAAATAAAGAACAAGACAATACAGAAAATGGCTCGAACAATGCTAATGGATTCCAAATTGACAGATATTTTTTAGACACATGCAGTGCATACAACAGTTCACATTCAAAACATAGTAATTCTCATAAATAACACTGAAAAAACTCCCTACGAGCTATGAAAAGGAAGACCAACAAAATATGAAGCACTTCAGAGTATTTGGAAGCAAATGCTACATCAAAAGAGAAGATGGAAGAATGGGAAAGTTTGACTCTCATGTGGAAAAAAGGAGTACTTGTTGATTACTCAAGTACAAGGAAAGCATACAAGTGTTACAATATGAGGTTCAATAAAGTTGTGGAAAGAATCGATGTAAAAATTGATTAAATCGATGGATGAGAATTAAAGGAAGAAGAAAATGAATCAATGGAACAACTTTACGAAGAAGAAGTAGAAGATGAAGAAGAAGTAGAAGAGGAATATGAAGAGGATCAGACAGAAGTAGAAGAGTAAGTTCAACAAGTGCCTCCAAAGACACCTATAAAATGAGTACATAAGAATCATCCTTCATATCAAATTACCGGAAACATAGATGCAAGAGTTGAGACTAGAAGAAGAATTTGTTCACAAGAACAAATGCACCTAGCACTCTTATCTACGATTGAACCAAACAGTTTTGAAGAGGCCAACAAGGATGAATTCTGGAATAAGGCCATGGATGAAGAATTGGATCAAATAGAGAAGAATGACACTTGGTAATTGGTTCCAAGACCAAAGAATAAAAATGTGATTGGCACAAAGTGGGTTTTCAGAAATAAATTGAATGAAGATGGACAAGTTACAAGGAACAAAGCTATATTGGTCTATAAAGGATACATATAGGTTGAAGGAATCGACTTTGAAGAGACATTTTCCCCTATTTCCAAAATGGAATAAATCCGATTTCTTTTAGCTTATGCATGCTCCAAGAATATTAAAGTGTATCATATGGACATGAAATCCGCTTTTCTGAATGAGGAACTTGAACCAATATATTGTGATAATATAAGTGCCATCAATATCTCAAAGAACCCAGTGATGCACTCCAAGACGAAGCACATTCCAATCAGGTATCACTTTCTACGGGAACAGGTTGTAGAGAAGAACATCAAGGTTGAATATGTGGGCACAAAAGAACAAGTGGTAGACTATTTACAAAATCGCTTCCGCGGGAAGCCTTTGAGTATCTTCGCCAAAGACTCAGAGCAATTTCTACTCCAAAATGAATTATTTTGAATGCTTATTTTATATGTCTTATATTTACACAAGGAAGCACCATAAAGAGGAAATTGCAGGTTCGGAGATCAGTTTCAGGAATATTTCAGTCAGGGGGAGCAACCCCAGATCGAAAGACACATTTTCCATTGATGATAAAGGGGGAGAGATTTATCAGATGCAAAGGTAAATACTTAGAGGAAGAGCACAAAGGCATGGTTCCAGGGGAAACATGAGTGATATGACTTCAATATTACATGAGAGTGTTTAAATCAATGAAAAAGGGGGATATTGTTGATTATTTGGGTTGGTTTTCATTGATGTCAACCCTTGAAGAAAGTCTGATAGCGAATTTCGATGGCACAAAGGTTTGGGTAATGGACCCAAGTTTGTTTGATGTATAATGGTATGAGTTTTAATATATTTGAAGGTAAGACTATTCTAGATGGACAATACATGTCATGCCATTTCTGGTGGTATGTGGAACGTCACATAACTCCTCATGGTTAGAGAGTTATGGCCATGTGAAGTTGGAGAACCCTCATGAGTCATCTAGAAGCCCCAAAACATCAAAGTAGTGAAAGTGGTTGCAAAGAAGAAATTGTTTAAAAATAAAGTGAAGTGATGAGTGTACTATAATTCAAAGTGGATACAAAATAATTTATTTAAATAATAAAGTTAATGGAGAAATTACTAAGTGGACAAGTGGTTAGAAGTGTGTTAGCCCTAAAATAAGGAAAGTGGCTTAAGATGGTTAGAAGGTAACCCCTTGAGGAAGCTACATAAAATTATAAATAAGAGGAAAGGGTCTCTCATTTTAAGCACACTTGAGCATATTGAATATCTACAAGTGACTGATTTACCAAAGGATATCTAAGGCGAATTTCAGAGGGAATGTGAAGTAAAGAAGGCCGAAATTCAAGGGAGGATAAATTCTTTTGATGATGCTTTCTAAGGTATGTTATTTACTGGTCATCTCACCATTTTTGCAATAAATTTTGTTTATATAATGATTCAGACCGAGAAATATAGATTCTGTTGAGGAAACATATCCAAGTAGCTGTGATAAAAAAATTCAGCTTGTGGGTCGTTTTATTTTTGGAGTTACACTCCGTGGAAAATAGGGTTTGTGGCTAGTCCCGAAACTAGTCTAAAACAACTGTTTTGGGTAAAAACGTCATAAATTATTCATAACATATCCAAATTTAGTAAGAAAATTTGTATTGGTTAGAGTACAATATGTAGTATTCTATGTACTATTTTCAAATCCATACAACAAATATTCCATGTGGGGAGCACTCTACAATTTCTCTCTCTAGAATAAGCCAAAATTCAACAAGGTATGCCATTTTTGCTATAAATCCTTTTTTGAGAGGTTCCAAGTAGTTGTTACACATTATTTTTGTCATCCCTATGACCGTTAATGATGTAAACATGTCTGTAGTCTTCAGAGGGGTCAGTGACCTGAGTTCTTGAAGAAAGAAGGGAGAAGAACTTTTCCTGAGAGAAGAAGTTGCATTCTCCTGTGGAAAAACCCTATTAAGGAGGATGTTCCCAGGTTTCTATATAGGTAGGGTGCGAGAATGCCTGATTCTTGTAGCCTGCACCATAGCTATTTTGTGAGAGGTTCACAGGTTTCTCTATAGGCAGGGTGTGAGAATGCTTACACGTGGGAAAAATGAGCGTTTTATCGAATCTTCTAGTAGGAGAAACTTCCATGGTGAGGTGGCATCTGAATGGTTTGGATATTACTCACTTTCATGATTTAGTGGGATCATCCTAACCTCCTCACCTTATCCTCTTCAGCTTATAAAAGGAGAGGATCTCTCATGGAGAAGGGCTAAGTTGGATTTGTCTTGGAATTATTAGCTTGGTTAGAGTGGTTTTGAATTTTGTCGTTGTCAAGATAGATTGTGAATACTATCATATCTGTGCTCTCAGAATTCTTGGAGTGAAAGTGTGTGGGGAATGAAGGAAAATTGGAAGGGACCTTACGACATCAAGGCCATGGTTGTAATCTCTCTTTCACATTTAATATGATACAGTAATATGATTCTTTCCTATAAAGCTTGTTGTGTTTTATTGTATGATTCCTTGATCACATACATAGGTTTATATTGAGTTTATGCTATTTCTATCACTTTGGTTGGTTGCATTCTTTTGCAGGTTCATCATTATATGAGCGTTGGAACGAAGTTAGGATGGCGATGGTGAGAGGAAGCGACGTTTCAATGGTATGTCACATATCCCTCTTTAGTTAGTAAATTCAATATTTAAAACTTAAGGGAAGTGTCATGTTCTGGTGTGTTTTGTTCTAGATCTAGGTGGATCTAGGGAGATCAGTTAGTGTCTGCACCTACTGATCTATCCAATAAAAAAATTGGCGACTCCACTGGGGATACAACCCATTTTGGTGGTTTTTACCTGGCCATTTTCTCTTGACCTACCCTTTTTCATTCCCAATCAATCTATGAGTCTTGAGGAGATCCTTACAGACTCCCTGGATCCAGAAGTTCCCTCAAAATTTCTATCATTTTTCCAAAATTTGCTTGATTACAAACCTTCTCACACTGCACCTTTCTGTAGCCTTTGAGAATCACTGAAGTTTTCACCCTAGTGTTCAGTTCAGTGCGAACTTCTCGCAACCTGCCTATGTCTAGCCTGTGAGAATCCTTAATTCTCGCACTGTACCCCACTACCAGGTTGCAAACTCATTTGTAAAAGTTTCGGATTATGTCTTCTTGTCTTTTTGATGCCCAGTTTTTCTTTGATCAGTTGGATTGAACTTTTGGAACCTATATTGATTTGTTTACAGTCTTCTTGACATTCTTTGAGTTGCTTTTAGCCATATTTTCTTTGTTTGGTTTTGAAGGATTAGTCTCTTGCTTTGAGTGTCTTTTAGTTACAAAGCGTGTGTTTTCTTTAGAATTGTTTAGGGAAAGATCAGATTTCTTCTAAATAGTTCACTTTAAAAGAAAACTTTTTGTTTGGGTTTCTCTGTTTTAAGAAAGTTCATTATTTCTTTTAGTGAAATTTTTGAAACAAAAAGATTTAATTTCTTTCTTTATATTGGATTGGGGGCATCCTTGTATTTGAAGTAGCGGAATTGCATGATTCTTGGCATTTTTTTATCTTAAATTATGAAAAATTTCCCCCCTCATGGCCGGGGGGGGCCATGAATCGTGCATTGGTGTACATTCTTTTTTGCTCATTTCTTGAGAATATTGATATTGATGAGTTTTACGATTTTCGGACATTGTGCATCTAGGAATGATAAATGTTTTCTCCTTCTCGTAGCATAGCTTTCATCGAAATGAAAAGATTGCATCTTCATATCTTTGCATAAATTTTGAGTCGGTCAAAACACCATATTGTCCACGCCATTTTCCTTTTGAGTAACAACAACCATAAAATAAAGCGCTTATAAAAATTGATTAGACATTTTTATCTTTTCTGGTAGCAAACCTACATTAGATTAGTCGTAGGGCTTTGGAATAGGTGTGGAAGATAACTTTCCAAAGATGCAAACAAACATAGTGTCTTGTGATCCAATTACTACATTTTGTCTTGGGAAGCCCTTCTAACACAAGGGTCAATCACGAGGTCGCATTGAGACTGGCAGAGTTACTCACCCTGCTTTGTTGGTCTTGGTGTAGAGATTACATGTATTATGGGGGTCGCTTGAGAGGTATACCCACAATGATGAGTGGA
>SNQJ01S0034687.1:5387-44057 GCA_010110895.2 Picea sitchensis
TGAAAATACTATTTAATTTTTTGGTTTGTTTTCTTGGATGTATACATTCATGAAATCAAATATTAAATTAAATAGTATTTTCAATTTCTTTATTACTGTTGTTAAAGGAACCAATTTACATTCGATTTTTACGAGTTTAGATTAAAACTCGTGATTTGTACAGATTGTATATAGAATTATTATACATATATTATTTAAATAAACTGTACATATATATATTTAAATGTACATATAGATTTTAGAGATTGTTATTTATTAAGTTATTGTATTTCCTTTAGTTATTTTTTCACTTTCTATAGAACTTAGATCGGCCAATGGAGCCGCTAAACCCGTTGGAGTGAATTAATCCAAATGGCTTGGGTTAATTAGACAATCACGGACCAGATTCACTCTTCCAGTTGACAAGCGGTCAATTTCCCCCGTCAACACTACGTTGATGTTGAACTGGGTCTTTGGCGAGCTTTATGGCACTCTGATTGTCACACCAAAGGCTGGTCGGATGTTGGTGCTGGAATCCAAACTCTTAAAGGATATTTCGAAGCCACAGGGCTTCTTGACTTGCATTTACTGCTGCTCGGTACTCTGCTTCTGCTGAAGAAAGTGAAATAGCCTGTTGTTTCTTACAGGCCCAAGTGACAGGTCCTGAACCAAGGCTAAAAACATAACCTGAAGTAGACTTCTGATCATCAGGGTCGCTGGCCCAATCTGAATCAGTGAAACCAACCAATAAAGGAGTCCCCCTTGAACTGTAATGTATCCCGGACTGAACAGTACCACAAACATAGCGAATTATCATTTTAGTTGTTTTCCAATGGCTTTCATGGGGTGTTTTCATATACCGGAAAACAAGACCAATAGGAAAGGAAAGATTAGGACGGGTATGATTCAAGTATAAGAGGCTACCAACTAACTGATGGTATAGGGTGGCATCAACTTCAGGAGAAGTACAGGTGGTAGTAAGATTGACCCCAGACTAGAAGGGAGAAGGGGTTGGTTTACAATCGTCCATGTGAAAGCAACGAAGAAGGTCACAAGCATACTTAGACTGGGAAAGAAAAATTCCTTCATTGGTTTGCAAAACTTGGAGGCCAAGGAAATAGTGCAAAAAGCCTAAGTTTGTCATTTCAAATTTCATCTTAAGGCTGGTTTTCACATGGTTTAAAAGTTTTGAGTCACTACCAGTAAGGATAAGGTCATCGACATCAAGGACAAGTATTATGAGATGGATTCCTACTTTCTTGCTATAAACATTAGGATCAGAATGGCATATAGAGAATTGAGTGGAAATAAGAAAGTTGTCCATTTTGGCATACCAAGCTTGGGGAGCTTTCTTGAGACCATAAAGAGATTTCTTGAGGCGACAAACAAGGCTAGATTCATTCTAGACATAGCCAAGAGGTTGTTCCATGTAGATTTCTTCTTACAAATCTTTGTGCAAGAAGGCAGACTGAACATCCATCTGATGGACCTCCCATTTATGTGAGGCAGCAAGAGCAAGAATAAGGAGGATGGAATTAATTTTTCTACAGGGGAAAAGGTTTCATTATAGTCAATTCCTTCAACTTGGGAAAATCCTTTGGCAACTAATCAAGCCTTGTGTCTTTCAACACTTCCATTTGATGCATACTTAGTTCTGTAGACCCATTTGCATCTAACAAGTGTTCTTCCTTTTGGAAGAGGTACAAGATCCCAAGTATCATTTTCCATTAAAGAACAATACTCTTCATTCATTGTTGTATCCCAATATGGATGACCTAAAGCTTCTGCAAATGTATTTGGATCATGAGTTTTTGAAACTTGAGCCAAAAGAGAAGAGGCTCGTTGGAACTGTGAACGTGTCCAATGTTGATCTGAAGGATCACTAACAAGATCACCTGTTGCTTCTTGTGTTGAACAAACCCATCTCAAAAGCGGTGGAGTTGGTGTTGGTTCAGGTTCAAAGGACTCATCTAGAGGAGGGTGAGCAGGTGGAGGTGGATGTTCATCCTCACTGTCATCATCTGAAGAAGAAACCAGATCATAAGAAGGCACAAACATTGAAGATGGCTTGCAGTTCGAAGAAGGAACAACCATAAAATTAGGCTCGCAGACCAAAGAAGGCACAAACGTCGAATTAGGCTCACAGACCAAGAGATTTTCATCAAATTTAACATCTCTTCTAATAATAATTTCATTACAATGTGATTGAAGAAGTCTGTAACCTTTGACATCTTTAGAATAACTAACAAATATACACTTCTCACTTTTAGGCTGCAATGTTTTCCTTTTCTCATCAAGAGTGTGAGCCCATGCTATACTGCCAAATACACGGAAGTGACTTACATCTGGTTTAATTTTAGTCCAAGCTTCTTCCGGTGTTATATTTTTCAGAGCCTTTGTGGGAGTGTGATTTACTATGTAATTTGCACAGTTGATGGCTTCCACCCAATACTTTAGACTTAATCCCTTAGATTGGATCATACAATTATTCATTTATGTTAATGCGCGATTCTTTCTCTCAGCAACACCATTTTTTTGTGATGTATATAGAACAATGTGTTTCATTTGGATTCCCTGTGTAGTGCAGTAATTTGTAAAATTATTGTTCACATATCCACCTCCATTATCTATTCTTAACCTTTGAATTCGATGTCCAGATTGTTTTTCTACAAGGGCCTTGTAGGCCAAAAACTTGTCAAAAACTTCGCTCTTAAGTTTTAAGAAGTAAACCCAAGTACGTCTGGAAAAGTCATCAATGAAAGTTAAGAAATACTTCCACCCAGAAAAAGAAGGAGAAGAAAGTGGACCACACAAATCAATGTGAACAAGCTGCAAAGAACTCGAGGCGTGCCAAGAGGCACGTTTTTCAAGACTGTCCCGATGATGTTTGTCGAGAACACAACCGACACAAACACCATCTCTGCATGAAACAAGAGGAAGATCAGTCACCATCTATTGATTACATAGTTGTTGCAATGAGCGATAGTTTAGATGACCAAACCGCTCATGCTAAAGTTTGCTCAAGTCATCGCTATGAGCAATAAAAACTGATGAAAAAGATGATGACCCAAAGTTGTCAAACTTGTACAACCTGGTAATATCATCATCAATTCCAGTTGCAAGAACATGATTAGGATGTTTTAGACCCTTGATTACAACTTGGTGAGGTGAAAACTCTACGGTTTTACCTTCACCTGAATGAGTGATTTGATATACTGATAGAAGGTTACAAGAAAGACTTGGAACACATAATACATCATTGAAATGGCCATTTTCTACTTGTCTTGTTCTAGATCCTTCAACACTAAGATATCTATCATCACCAACAAATATTTTATTGGTGTTACATTCATTTAGAGTATAAAATATGTCTCTATCCTTAGCCATATGATAATATGCTCCAGAATCAATAAGCCACTTATCAGAAGTAGAAGTAGAAGGTGTATTGAAGGAGAAACCAGAAGCAGAAAGTGCATGTCCATGAGAAGAAGAAGAATAATTAGAATCAATACTGATGTTGTGCTTCTTCATCACAGCTTCTAAAGTTGTCGTCTTCTTGAAACATTTGGACTCATCATGATCATCTTTATCACAAAAGTTGCAATGTCTATTAGTATTCTTATTTTTATATTTTGTTCCTTTGTCTCCATTAGGAGAAAAAGTTGTATGACTGGGTTTGGGACCCTTATATTGCTTGTTGTTGTGGAGAGGATGTTGCCTCTTGGGATTCTTGGGTTTATATTTTTTATGGAAAACTAAGGCTTTGTTGGAGGTACCTACAGTGTTGATCACTCCAAGTTGTACTAGTTTATCTTGCTCTCTAATCAAAGAATCACAAAATTTCTCAAGACTGGGTTTTTGATAGGCTGCCCCTACAACCTCTTGTATGGCATAAAAGGTAGATACAAACACAGAATATGCACTACCTAGCTTAGAAAGAATAACATAGATGCAACGATATTCATCTATATTTATCTTACATTCTTCACATAAAGTTCTAAGTGTTTTAAACTTAGATAGATAGTCTTCAATGCAAGAAAAAACACTTGGACTTGATTTTCTAATTGTTGTGCTCAAATAATTTTGTGTTTACCAAACACAGATTCAATCTTTTCCCAAGCTTCTTTGGGTTTATCAATTGATTGAAGGTGGAACCTTAAATCAAGAGAGATGGACATTCTGATTAATCCATGTGCTTCATCATTCCTATTATCCCATTTGGATTTCTTATCAACATTAGTGGGTGTTGTTTCATTTCCCAAGGTAATCCGGTACAAGCCTTTACTTCTTAATAAATCCTCCATATGGGATTTCCATTGGAAGTAGTTGGTGCTGGTAAGTAAGAGATTACTTGTAGAAGCCATATTAAATATGTAGATAATATTGATTTAAAAACTAAAATTGATGATCTGAATGGAAAGAGCTCGAAAAGTTATGCGTTTTTTTTTTTTAAACAACACTGAAAACGAACTTTGGATGTGAGAGTTATGCCCTTTTTTTAAAAAGGAATAAATGGTAACCAAAGGACCACATGGTAATGTAAGTTGCTTTATGAAGTGACCCACTTTTACAAAGAGAAGTGGGGCTCACTTTTACAAAGAAAAGCTACATGCAAAATAAATAACTCTAAAATAAAATATTAAAGTTACTTATAGTGATTCACTTTTATACTTGAAGTGAAATACACTTTACAATTTTAGCATGAACTTTTTCAAAAAAAGTAACAAAAGAGAGACTTGAACTCAAGACCTCTTACTTAATAATGCAACTTTTAACCAAATGGTCTAGCAAAACATATTGTAATGTTCATAAGGAGGATTGGGGGTGTTGTTGTTGTTGTTTGTAGGGACCTAAATTTATGTAAGCCTAATAATTTCATACAATTAAACATACATTTCTTTTTATGCCTAAGTAGTTCAATAATCATCATATAAGCATAGAATTTTCAACAGAAAATTTAATTTATCCACAACATGAATTAAATTTATGAACAACATGCTAATAATTTACATAGTCATCACATAATTCAGAAAATTCATAAACAAAATACCTCTTCCTGATGCTAACCCTAATCTCTGTTTTTCCAAGCTGAAGTTGAAACTGTGCTAAACTCTGCCCAAAACTGACTAACCACCCAGCCAGCTAGGAGTAGCCTGTCTAGCTCCCTAGCTCCAGGATATCGTAAGGAATCCTAGCCCCCATGCCCAAAACCCCCAGCAACCCGGTGCCCCCTACAATGGTTCACCAAAATTCCAAAACCCAACAACAAAAACCAGAAAATATCCAAACCAAAACTACAGTCTTCTCCTCTCCCATAATTCTTCCTCCCCCAAATTCTCATAAATCCACTCTCCCATAGGACTCTTCCCCGTCATATCTCCCCCCTTCACCGACTCTCCTCTCCCTTCATTCATTACCTTATCCCCTCCTTTATTATCTTATCCTTAACCTGTCATGCGTAAGTTTCAAAAGGATTAAATTAAAGTTATTAAGCCCCTTAATTTATTACCCATGTCATTGAATGTGATATGTAATCAATTAATTAATTAATCAATCAATCAAAAGTTATAAACAATTAATTAATAAATAAATAATATTATTAATACTAATCATTGTTTAACTAAAACCATATTAGGACAATTAATTATCTAATTAATTTTACTTAATAATCCCTATGCATCTATTTAACCAAGGTTGTGACATACACCCACCCTTCAGGAAACTTCGTCCCGATACAAAGGAAAAGAAACATGGTTCACACATTCATGACAATTAACCGACACTATTAGTAAGTAAGCCAAGAAAACTCATACATACTAGTGTACATGTACAAGAAATGCATGTGTAGCTAGTACATACAAGTCTCGTGCATGTACTAATAATCAATAACTATCACCCTTATAATATTTTATGTATGCATCTAATCCAATCAACAAGACTATTCTTTTATAAAAGACAATAAACCAATCAAATGTTTGCGAAATCCTTTAATTACAATTATCTAGTTCAACAATTTTATTTAGACAACTGTGGTTTAGTTACGTAATTATGAATATTCATATATACACATTTTTTTTTTTGAAGGGAAAAATGATAATTTCCACCATAATACAAATCTCCATACACTCTCAACTATTTCTACTCATCCTTCCTCCCTAACTTACTTCCATATTCATTCCTATCCTTCCTCTGTTGGACTATCTTGGAGCGTCAACTATATTGACCTAACTCCAAATAGAACCTGTAAGCAGAAGTGTCACTATCTCGACCAAGCTTCCCCAGTAGGCAACTGATAGTCATCATCACATGTCTAGGGGAGCGTGAGCTAACACCATCCTCCCATGACTTCAGGTTTCAGAGGATACACGGTGGGAAATGCCTCCACCCCTCCTAATCATAACTAGGGTCCACACCCTACAATGGAATATACAGTGGCACCATGTTGCTAGGAGTTTTTTCATCGTTTATTCGGTTTTGGGCAGTCTCATCACATGAAATCCTGCACTGGTCCACATATCATGGAAATTCATCCAAACCAATATAATTTCACATACAAATATTCATACCATAATGTTTCTCGGCTAGTGGTCATGACATCCACTTTCATCATCATTATCCCTTGGTTATTTCATAGTCCATAACCTACAGATTAGTCTGTAACACAAACTCATACATTTCTATGCATTATCATCATGTAATTGCATACAATCATCATTTCAATTCGGTATCCGTGTACCAACAACTTAACACCAAAGTTTTCAAGTTATAAATAGATCTCATAATATCCCATAATTCAATTTCGACACCCATTCATAAAATTATCATTTATCAAATAGATTGCATCATATCCAACATCATCAATAACATTTAAACATTCATAAAATTTACATTCTCACAATACATCGCATCATATCCATCATTATTCAAATACATCTAACATTCATAAAGTTTCATACGTCTTAAAGTTTAAGTGTATCATTTAATAGTTTCACTATGAATAGAAAATAATATAAGTAGGCCTCAGGTAATCCTGGTTGTCTAAGTCAAAAGGTAGTGTTACATACACCCAACCTTCGAGAAACATATTCTCGAGGTGGTCAAAAAAGTGAGGGATAGTCTCGTCGTAATGTCTCAGTGTCTTCCCAAGTAGCAGATCCTGGACTATACTTGTCCCATTGGACCTTTACTTGGTCTACTAGACGGTTTCTGAGCTGTCAGACTCTACGGTCCAATATGCGTAACAGTTCTACCGTGAGGGTTCCCACGTCCGATACCTGCAATTCCTTCCAATTTAGTTTATGTGATTCATCATCAACATAATGATGTAAAATAGATACATGAAATACATTATGAGTTTTATGCAAGTGGGGTGGCAGTACGAGACGATAGGCAACGGGTCCAACTTTCTCTTGGATTTTGAACGGTCCTATAAATCGAGGTGACAATTGTTTCCCCTTCTCGAACCGTATGGTACTCTTATTAGGCCTGATACGAATGAAAACCTGGTCTCCCACTTCATAACGTTGGTCGGTCCTGTGTGCATCCGCATAACTTTTCTGCCTATCATGTGCTTCCTTTAGTCTCTGCCTAATATGAATCACCTGTTCCTCCATCTCTTGAATCAATTCTAGCCCAATTGTTACTCGATCTTCTAATCTATCCCAACTCAATGATGTTTTGCATGGCCTTCCATACAGAGCTTCGTAAGGTGGCATTCCGATGGAGCTATGAAAACTATTATTGTAGGCAAACTCTACCAAAGGTAGGTACTTCTCCCACTGGTTTTGATTATCCATGACATACATCCTGAGCATGTCTTCCATGACTTGATTTACTCTCTCAGTTTTCCCATCTGTTTCAGGATGATAAGCTATGCTTAATTTCAACTGAGTCCCCAATGCTGACTGCAAACTTGTCCAAAACCTAGAAGTGAATCTGGAGTCCCTATCTGAAATGATCTTCTTAGGTATCCCGTGCAAACAGATAACCTCATTTACAAACACACGTGCCACATCAGTGACATCTTAAGTGTTTCTTACCGAAACAAAATGAGCACTCTTGGTTAACTTATCCACTATCACAAGAATGGCATTGTGTCTATGAGATGTGAGCAGTAACCCCACAACAAAATCCATAGAGATGACTTCCCACTTGGACATAGGAACATCATGTGGTTGTAGGATGCATGCCAGGTGATGGTGGTCGGCTTTCACTTGTTGACACTCTAGGCATTTGGTGACGAAATGGACTACATCACGCTTCATGCCTACCCATAAGAAGAGCTTCCTCATGTCTGTGTACATCTTCTTCACACCCGAATGCACACAATTAAGTGCTCTATGGGCTTCCTTCAGTATGATGCTTCGAATATCCCCATTTTTCAGGGATGTGCATCCTTCCTCGATATCTCAATAGTCTGTCTGCTTCCAGGCTATATCCTTCATACTTTGGATCTAACTGCATCCCACTCTGGAGGTTTGAAGTAACCTTTAAATACCAACTGTCTCCTTGGAGTTGCATCAACACATGTTCTCTCAAATTGACTTTTAAGGGTACCAAGGTGAAGACACGTGGTCTCCTACTCAAGGCATCTGTGACCACATTTTCCTTTCCCTTGATGTATGAAATACCAAAATCATACTCACTCATAAACTCACTCCATCGCCTTTGCCTAGCATTCAGATCCCTTTCAGTGAAGAGATGTTTTAAACTTTGATGGTCTGTTTTGAGCTCAAAGTTTTGCCCCACAAGATAGTGCCTCCAAAGTTTCAGAGCTAGCATTACAACTGCCAACTCTAAATCATGAGTCGCGTATAGCTCTTCGTGTTTCTTCAACTTCCTTGATGCATAAGCTATCACTCCTCCATCCTGCATTAGCACGTCCCCCAACCCCTACTTCAAGGCATCCGTGCAGACTGTGAAGTCCTTTTCCATATCCGGCACTCGTAGAATTGGCGCACTAGTTAGTAACCTCTTAAGCTCAATGAATGCACTATCACATTCTTCTTTCCATTCATACCTGACCTCCTTGCGCTGCAAAGTGGTGATGGGTTTCGCTATTTTTGAGAACCCCTCCACAAATCTCCGATAATAACCTGCTAGCCCCATGAAGCTTCTCACCTCATGGGCATTTTTCGGCACTGGCCACTCCATAATGGCCTTTACCTTTTCTGGGTCCACAGAGATTCCTTCGCTGGAAATTATATGACCTAAATAGTGAATTTCTTTCTAGAAGAAGGAACACTTTGACAACTTCCCATACAATTTGTTCTCCCTAAGGTAGGACAACACCACTCGCAAGTGTTCCTCATGTTCTCTTTCATTCTTGGAATAGATGAGGATGTTATCTAGAAAGACTTGTACAAAACGGTCTAAGTACTTCCAGAATACGTCGTTCATGAGGCTCATGAATACTGTTGGTGCATTGGTCAATCCGAAAGGTACTACGACAAACTCGTAATGTCCAAACCGAGTTCGAAAGGAAATTTTTGGGATATCGCCTTCCTTAATCCTTAACTGATGATACCCGGATCGCAAATCGATCTTTGATAATATTGTTGCTCCTTTCATCTGATCGAAGAGGTCATCTATTCATGGCATTGGGTACCTATTTTTCACTGTAGCACGATTCAAGTCCCTGTAGTCTATACACAGTCGTAAGGATCCATCCTTTTTCTTTACAAAAATTACTGGTGCACCCCAAGGTGAAACACTGGGCCTTATTAGCCCTAAGTCTAGTAACTCTTTTAACTGCATTTGCAATTCACAAAGTTCCAGTACTATCATCCGATATGGAGTTTTGGAAATTGGTTCTGCACCAGGTTTTAGCTCAATAGTAAAATCAAGCTCCCTCTCAGGAGGTAACCCTGGTAACTCGTTCGGGAAAACATCCTTAAATTCTGACAATACCGGGTACTGATCTAATAAGGGTCCCTTCCTTTCATTCAATGCTTCCACTACATATAGTCGACACCCTGGCCTCAAGCATCGCTTAACCTTCATAGTTGAGATAAAGTGTAGAGACACCTTTCTCCTTACACCCTGGATCTCCACTGGCCTTCCTTCGTCGTCGACACAAAGCACCCTTTTTGAGAAACAATCTACCAAATCTTGATGAGCTTCTAACCAATCCATTCCAATGATTAGATAGTACGCCCCGAGAGCAGTGACGTATACCTTCAACCTGGTAGTACACACTCCCAGGTCTACTATACAATTATCAACACTAGGTCCTACCGCTTGTTTTTCCCCCGAAGCCATCTCGACTTGTTTAAAGTCATCGTGCTCGTAGGCTGCCAACCCACTCTTTTCTAATGCAGATGGTGAAATGAAACTATCTATCGCACCAGAATCAAATAAAATCTTAACGTTGTTATGATTTAGTGTACCTAATCACTCCACCACCGTGGATTGATGTTCGTCCTGGCGATTATTAACCGCCGCATAAATCTGGTGGCTGCTACTTGCTCTTCCCATCGGGGCCTTTCCTTCTCTATGCGCGAATCATGATTGTAACTCTAGGCAGTCACACTGGTAATGGGGTCCTCCACATCCCCAACAGGTAACACGGGATTGAACCTGCGCATTGTTATGTGACTGTCTTTGAAATTAGTTCCTTCCCCTGGAACCCCTACCCCTACTAACTGTTCCCTGAGATGGCCATGGACCTGTCTATGTTGTTGGTGATGAACGAGATGTTGCACTCTCTGCCATTGAAATCCCTGCGGCTACTATCCTTGGTGCAACTCTCTTACCATATGGAGGTGGCCTTGAGCTCCCTCCCCTGGAAAATGTCCTAGGGGCCTTCCCCACAAATCCAGGACGATGCGGAAAGGTCGATCTCGTACCTCCGGTTAAGTTCATGTTTTCCTCCGCATAACGCACATTTTCCACAGCTTCCGCCACTGAAGACAGTTTCCACATCCGCACCATAGCTCTTATCTTAGGGTTCAATCCATAGACGAAGCGCTCTGCCTGTCATTGGTCATTATCCATATATGAAACATATTTGACCAATTCCATAAATCTGATCTCATATTCTTCTACAGTCCTATTTCCCTGTACTAGAGCATGAAATGCTCCTACCTTCTATTCTTCATAGTAAGCTGGCAGATATTTCCTTCGGAACCTCTCCTCGAAAAGTTCCCAAGACACTGTGTCTGGGGTAAGATGCAGTTATCTTTCCAGGTTGCCCCACCAGTTCAAGGCATTGTCTCTTAACTGAAAAATTGTTATCTTCACCTTTGAGGTGGATGCATAGTCCCTTAAGGCAAAACACCTTGTCATGCCTTCCAACCATGCTTCTATGCGTTCACTGGCACGACCCCCGACAAACTCAGGAAGTTTGATCTTTTGTAGTTCTCGAGTGATGTCTTCGGGTGGAGGTCCTCCCCCTGAATCCCTCAAAGCTTCTATATTACCTGTTTCAAATGGTGGGGGTTCCACTTCAGTCCCCGCTAGTTGTCGCCCCTTTAAAGTCTCATTTATGGCCTCCAAAGAGCGCAGTATGAGAACTAGTTCGGGCGATGGTGGTGGTGGCGCTGGTGGTGTTGGCGATGCCTACGACGATGCCCGACCCCCTGCCTCGATTCCCTCAAGTCCTAACCATCCTATATGATTTAATCTGCATCAACCAAAGTTGTTAGGGTGAGTTCAAGTACGTTTCAAATTCGTGCTACTTAAACTAGAAAACAGGGTTAGGCGTAAGTTTATTTTACTTGTCTATAAACAGACGTTACTCTCTTTAGGGGATTGTCTAGGTTAGGGTTAAAGCGTCTAAGCTTGATTTCTTCGCCTAAGAAAATTATTGACTCCTTCGCCCGATAGCTAGCACTGTACCCCACTCGCTAATTCCTCTAACTTACCCTCCTAGCGTGCATGAAGCCCCCTCCCCCCGGGGTCATGGTTTAAGTCCTTAAACTTTTCGTTTAAACCATTTAATGTGATTTTGAACATAGTTTGGGAGTGGTGGAGGAGGATGGGGAGGAGAGGAAGCCCTAGGCAAGCCCTTCTCCCCCATGGTTGCGGAAATCCTAGCAGCGGAGTTGTAGAGCTATTTGATTAGAATATCGCTTCATGAGAACTCAGTACGTCCCAGTACTTGTTGTACTTTCTCCTTCGAATTTGTGTTGTTATTCCACTTGTTGTTACTCGCTATTACCCAGCTGCAACTCGCTATAATTAATTAAATCATTCTAATTAATTAATCCCTAAAATCATTAGTTGAATTAATTAATTGTTTTAATTAATTGATTTAGTCGAATTAATTAATTATAATTTTAACTGATTTAATTAAAACAATTAATTATTCTTTACATTAAATAAATTTTTAAAACAATTGATTATACTTTACATTAAATAAATTTTTAAAACGAACACACAAAAAAATAATAATAAAATATATAAAAAATTTAATAAAAAAATAATAATAATAAAAAAAAAAAAACAAGTGCAGGCATGCATGGATTCCACATGCCTGCCTTGCTTCCTCCAGCGCCCTCCCCCCCTATCTAAACCCTAACCTTCATCCATGTAACCCTAATCTTCTCCCTGGTGGTTTGGCGTAGGCGCTAGCTTGGGAACAAGAGGGCGCCATCCCGTGGCTCCTTCCTCATACGAATTTGTGCAAACTCTAGGGCGTTGGTCCTGTGTATGGCGGTGGCGCTTGGGCATTTAGTGCAAGAGAAAATGCCTCTTGCAGGCTCCTCTCTTGGCCATGGCTTGTTTGACTCGGCGCTGGTGTTGGCTCGTAGGTTGAGTTTGGTAGTTGTGTGGCTTGTTTGACTCTGTGTTGAGCGTAAACACAATGCTCCTCATGAGCTACCCTCCACTTGACTTAAAGCATATTGTTTAATGTTTACTGACTATGTCTACCCACCGGTATTTCTATTGGGCATTTTTTTGCCCCATCTTCTATTATTTGCTCTTCATATTTTTATTTTGTGTGTTAATCTCGTGATTAAAGCCCTTAAATGAGTTATCTTATTATTTTTGTTGGCACTAAAAGGCATTTCACTTTGATACTTCTATGATTCTTTGATATTGAGAATGCTGGACAGTCCTAGATTGCACAGTTTATGGGTTTGAGAATGCTAGACTGTTCATGATTTATTTTTTTTAGTTGTCTGGTTTTTTATGTAGTTTGGAGAGTTCACTCCCAGATCTGGTTATTATTATCATAAAATGAAGTTGTAGGGAGTAGGCTCCCGGAAGAAGTCGGTGAGCAGGACCGTGAAGGTTGGATTGTGTGTTTCTGGTGTGTTAGCTGTCGTGGAGAGCGTGTGAGACAGTTTAACCCCATAGAACACTCCAGCTTAACCCTGCGGGCTCCTCCTCCATGTGGCTTTGTGCTTGGGGAAACCAGGGTTTGGTGGACAACGTTCTCCTCTGCCAGGGCGGCGGTGGCAGCTGATGGCGGAGCCACCGATCTAAAAGCTGCCCCGGCTGCCTCCTCGCCCTCCTAGTCTCGTCCGTTCTCTTCCTTTAAATGAGAAAAAGTTCCTCGAAAATTATGTCCAGTGCAGTCCTCATGCCACAAAGTTACGTGAAATTTACAGTGGTAAGCATGCCCCTCTTCTAAAAGACTAGATATTTGGGTTTTTGTTTTGGTCAGGGTTAGATTGTATTGCAGTGCTCTTATTGATTGAAAGAGGTTTAAGTACATTAACCAAGGGATCATCAGTCTGTTATGATCCAGTGCCATGAACCCGATAGCCCACATGAGTAATGAATGAGAATTGGTATATATAAAAGATAATCACTTCGGGTCATGACACAGTCAATGCAAGCCTGGGATCTTGTTTTGGCTAGTGTATTGCCATATCATAATCACAATCAACATGCACTATTGAAGGATACTCAGTCGTAATACAATCACAGAGAAATGCCTCTTGGAATCCATCAGGTAACACATTTTTGAAAGATGAAAAAAGAAACTATCATCACCAGATAATTTGTTGTTTGCTAGTAATTTTGCAATGATCATGCATCGCTCCCTCCCTTTTAGATGTGACTTGATAAATGTGAAATTCTGACTGAAATCCCATCAACAAATGTAGGGACTTTAAATTCTTATGTCGCTTACAGTGGTAGGATCTGTTTGTTTCCTGATCTACTATATCTATGAAACTTAACTAGCATTGACACATATCTCAAATCCAACATTGATCATGCAATCTTTCCTACCAAGGTTTTCTTTTAAGATTTTTTTTTCAATTGGTCTAACAGAGAAAGATAATAAAGCAAAAAGTGAGAGTTTTCATTATGAAAAAGATTATATGCTCCGAGTAGGGATGTCTGGGTGAATGCTTGTATGGCAATCTGTGAGAGACCTCTTTGGAATGAGGTGGTGACCATACGTTCTTAGGAAATTTCTCCTATCTTATGTTGAAGAGTCTATTTTATCAATAATGTTTGTTGAAGATTTATGCAATCTTGTTCACTACCTGGTTTCCCAGTTTCCATAGTTGTTGTTGCAGTGCTCTAAGTTATTGTTTTGCATAGTTAAATCTATTGATTTCATAGCTAAATCTACAGTTGTTATAGGTAAATCTGTTGTTGTTATCATAATGTTGTTATTTCTAGAAGATTTTCTGTACTAGAGATCAACATGTTGTTACAGAGATATCAGTTTGTTGTTGATAGACTTGGATGTTGTTTTGTATTTTGTATTTTGTATTTTAATCTATGAAGATTTAGGTAAGGGCTCTGAAAACATCACCGTGAGGAATTTATGTTATAAATGTAATTTGATTAACCTTAGAAGTAAGGAGTTATTGGCAAATGATGCAACGCATAGTTCAGCTGAAAAGGCCTGTTTATATATAGATCTGTGTAACTAAAAAAAAATGTTTTTGGCTTGCAGGCTAGGTGGAGGTGGAGCTTGGAGCTCAGACTTTCATCTAATTAAAGGGTTTCAGGGTTGTTTAAATTTCTGGGTGGGGTTTGTTTAAATTTCTGGGTGGGTAGGTAGGCCCTCAACTCCAGATTTTGAACCAGGGCTCTGATACCATGTGTAGGGACCTAAATTTATGTAAGCCTAATAATTTCATACAGTTAAACATAAATTTCTTTTTATGCCTAAGTAGTTTAATAATCATCATATAAGCATAGAATTTTCAACAGAAAATTTAATTTATCCACAGCATGAATTAAATTTACGAACAACATGCTAATAATTTACATAGTCATCACATAATTCAGAAAATTCATAAATAAAATACCTCTTCCCGATGCTAACCATGATCTCTGTTTGTCCAAGCTGAAGTTGAAACTGTGTTAAACTCTGCCCAAAACCGACTAACCACCCAGCCAGCTAGGAGCAACCTGTCTGGCACCCTAGCTTCAGGATACCGTAAGGAATCCTGGCCCCCGTGCCCAAAACCCCCTGCAATGGTTCACCAAAACTCCAGAACCCAACAACAAAAACCAAAAAATATCCAAACCAAAACTACAGTCTTCTCCTCTCCCATAATTCTTCCTCCCCCAAATTCTCATAAATCCACTCTCCCATAGAACTCTTCCCCGTCATATCTCCCCCTTCACCGACTCTCCTCCCCCTTCATTCATTACCTTATCCCCTCCTTTATTATCTTATCCTTAACCTGTCATACATAAGTTTCAAAAGGGTTAAATTAAAGTTATTAAGCCCCTTAATTTATTACCCATGTCATTGAACGTGATATGTAATCAATTAATTAATTAATCAATCAATCAAACGTTATAAACAATTAATTAATTAATTAATATTATTAATACTAATCATTGTTTAACTAAAACCATATTAGGACAATTAATTATCTAATTAATTTTACTTAATAATCCCTATGCATCTATTTAACCAGGGTTGTTACATTTTTGTTGTTGTTGTTAGCCTTGGAGAGCGTGCTAAAAAAAAACTCTTTTCACACAAGAAAAAAAATTCTCTTCTTGATGACAACAAGGGTTAGATCTCGGTTAGCTTACCCGGAAGATGCACCTTTTCCTATCTGTTTTTGATTTGCTGAGATTGTACAGGGCCCAGGGCAAAGAGAATACATAGATCTAAAAGAGTAGCAACCAAGAAATAAAAAATACAAAACCAAAATACTTCTCTGCAAAAAAAATTAAAAATGTGTATTCAAACTTTATACCTCCAGATCTGACTATAATGGTTGTATCTTGGGCAAACGGAAACCTTTTCGAGTGAAACGAAAAGTGTTCCTAAATGAAACAAGTGATCTGGACGCAATGGAACAGTACTCTTAGCCCAAAAATGTATGAAAATGATAGAAAATGGATATGAGGCAACTCAACTTCACGATCTCGATCTACAACAGGAGCGGGTCTTCAAACAGGTTATGATACCATGTTCGACAACACAGGTATTCCAACAAAGGACAAACACCTTTAGTAACCACTCACATAACCAGATCAAAGATCAACACACCAATGTTTTCACGTGGTAAAACCCCTACGGGGAAACATCCACGGCCCCAGCCAATGCGGCCACTTGGAGCAGTTTATTAATGCAAAGAAAAAGATTACAAAGAGATTTTACAAGAGAGTTTCTCATAATCGATCATCGACAAATGACCCTCCAAGCTCTTTAAATAGAGATCATGGACCAATCGGGTGTTAAGCCACATGTCAATGGTCATTAAGATCGAGGAGAGTATGAACTGTTGGATCACTCTATGTCGGGAACATATCGTGACCGTCGAATTTCCTAAATACAAATGCATACTAATGCATACTAAAGAAACGCACCAGAAAACACACTTTTACCTAACGATACAATAGACCAAGTAGATCTTAACTAACTCCTAAGTGTCTAAATATCCTAACATTTGCGTGTCCACTACTCCCCTGGAATTCCACCATCCAAATAGCTTGAAGGTCCTTTATTTATTAAGTAAACAACAATATCTACAACATCAACCCAGAACTATAAGGGAAACCCAACATGCAATCTCATACTCCTTTCACACTCCATGATTGTCATGTTCATCCTTTTTGACACACCATTTTCTTGTGGTGTTCCTGGAACTATTTTCTCTCTATGAATCCCATGGTATGAACAGTAATCATCAAACTCCTTGTTTCAATATTCACCTCCATTGTCTTATCTAAGACACTTCAACCTTTTTCCTGTCTCATTCTCAACCAAATCTTTACATTTCTTAAAAGTATCAAAAACATCAGATTTTTGTCGAATGCAATTAACCCAAGTTTTTTCAATGCAATTAACCCAAGTTTTTCCAGTTGCATCATCAATAAAAGTAACATAATAATGAGAGCCACCAAGATATGATACATGAGCTGGTCCCCATACATTTTTATGCACAAGCTCTAACCTTTCACTCTTCTTTTATTTTCCGACTCTAAGAAATCTAACTCTCTTCTATTTTCCATAAACACAATGCTCACAGAAAATCCAAATCAATTTGTTTAAGATCTGGAAAAAAAAAAATTGTGAAGTATCTGCATCCCCTTCTCACTCATGTGTCAAATCCTATGATTCCACAATGTTGTATCCACTCCTGTAGAAGCTAAAGGGATAAAAGAGTCACTATTACCAATACATAAATACAATTTACCTACCTTCTCTCCTTTTGTTATCACCAATTATCCTTTAGTGACCTTCCACTCCTTATCTGTAAATATAAATATACAAACTTCACATTCCAACTACCCTATTGAAATTACATTTTTCCTTAGATCTGGAACATGTCTTACCTCTTTCAAAAACCATTGGTTTCCATTCCTTTTCTTTAATTTTACCTTTCTCATTCCAACAATTTTGCATGGTGCATCATCACCCAAATGAACCTGTCCAAAATCACCTTGAACATACTCTAGAAAATGTTTCCTATGGGGTGTGGTATGAAATGAAGCCCCATGAATCTGCTACCCAAGAATCATAAATATTGTCTACAGAAAAAATCAAATCATCTTGTAACACATCACCTGTTACATTTGCTTCTTGATTTTTCTCTTGTTGTCCATCTCTTTGTTTATTTGGAGATATGCAGTCTTTCTTCAGATTCCTTTTCTTTCCACAATTCCATCACTCTATCTTTCCCAGTCTGGATTTTGATATGCCCTTCCTATAATTCCCACAGTTCCCTGAGCCTTTTCCTCTATCATTTTGTATTCCTCTGTTCTCCATGTTTAACGCATTACCTGATGTATCACTTGTGCTTTTCCATCGCATTTCCTCGCTAAGGATAACACCAACAACAACATCAAATTTCAGAGTGTTTGAACCAGAGACAAAGTTACTTATAACCATGACCAAGCCATTCTATCTTTCTGGTAATGAGCACATGATTAGAAGATCCCCGACCTCATCATCAAATTCCACTTTTACAGAACTTAGCTGATTAGTAATTGTATTAAATTCATTTAAATGATCTACAACAGACCCATGTTCTAACATCTTCATATTAAATAATCTCTTCATTAGAAATACCTTATTGGACATTGAGGGTTTGTTCATACAGTTTAGCCAATGTGTCCATCAGCTCCTTCGTTGTCTTTTCTTTTGAAATATTGAAGGCCAACGATGTTTCCAGACTCAGTCGTATCATTCCCAGTGCCTTTCTGTCAAGAACCTCCCATTATTCGTCCTTCATGGTCATCATCTTCTTTGTTATTCCGCTCAATGGTAGGAATAGATCCTTCCGATATAAATAATCGTCCATCTGCATATTCCATAACTAGTAGTTTTGGTCGTTAAATTTCTCGACCCTAAACTTTCCATATTCATCCATTTCTCCCACTTGAACCAGGAACCCTCCTTTCCTGCGAGTTACCTTTCTCTCTTATACCAGTTGTTAGAAAAATAGGATCGCGGAGCAATAAAATAAAACAAATGTGGAAATAAAACATAGAAGATACACAATACAATAGAGACACATATATACGTGGTTCACCCAGTGTGGGTTACGTCCACCAGAGAAATTTCCAGGTCCTTCCTTTTTATTATCCAACAAAATGAAGGGATACAACCTACAACACACTTGTTGTAACTTCCTCTTCTTTCTCTCACAGTCTCCTCTCTAAGAATACAATATTCTCAATAACACAACCGCAATAAAATTCCCTCATAAAAGAGGGTTGCCTTCTAGGTAAAAAAACCTTAAAATAACTTGTATCATCAAATCTGTGCCTTTATAATGAACGGTCCATATTGACTATGAAATTACAATATTTTACAAGGCATTTTTTCCCAAAATTTCACTTCGAGGGCGCTACCCCCAAATCCCTCGCTCGGGGAGGGGGGCTACACAAATTGTCTTCGCACCCCCACCCCCCCCATTAGGGAATGGGGTCCAAGCATGACTAAAACAAATATCTGAATTAGGAAGATAATCAGGCTCCACAACCAACAGAAACACCCTGATTTTGCTTCACCCTTCCAACTATAATGATTTGATGACCAAATACCAAGGTCAAGGATTTTCCATCAAATAATAATGATGGATTATACATTCACCACTGATGGTCTAACGACAATGGTCAAAGGTCAAGGATATTACATCGAGGAATTTATTCTTATTTATATGGTGGTTTCACATGCAATTCTTCAAGGACATCAAGACCTTGATAGTGGGCGTCCTACATTGGGGAGGTTGTTGCAAAGACCCATGATGCCACTCACCATTCTCCTCTAATTCTCTAAGGGATGATGGGGAAATCTATCATGGATTTATCGTATGATCCCATGGGGATATCCAATAATATTTCCTCTTAAAACTCTAATCTTTGATATAAGTAGTCTGGGGGGGCTTGAACTTAATATGAAAAACATATATTGAATTTATGTGTGGTATTTGACCCATGTAACAAGGAAAAAATTGAATTAAAATTGAAAGCATAATGTAGAGGGATTTGAGTTAACAAAAATGGAAAAAACTAGTTGGTGAATCAATGGTGTAATGTACTCAACACCCTATGTGCAATATTGAGGTTATGGGGTGCTCCATAACCACACCCATTCATGTTCTCTGATTTTAACTCATTGACAAATGTAATTAACCATGAGACCATAATTTATAAATGCAAGCTAATACATGCAATTAGAATTGAACAAGATAGAAAATAAATTAATCCATGGCATTAACCATAATAAACCAAATTATTCATTAAAAAGTCGAGAATCAATTGTCTAATGGAATATGTCACCAACTAGTTGCAAAAGAAGGATGTATGTCCCAACCATAGGCTCCCCGCTACACCATATTTATCTGGAATCGAGGTCACCCTCATGTTGAGGTTATGAATCCACAAGGATTAATTTACCTATGGTTGGCTCTAGCTCTGTTCAAATATCCCAATTCTCATAATTCATAAACTCTTAACCCATACAACTATCCCAATCCACTAGCCCTCTTTCCCATTAGCCTACACAACCTAAGGAATGAAATCCTCTTCTCTACCATGCAGTCCCTCAAGCTATCCCACTTCCCTCCAAGGATCCAACACATAATGGCCTAGAAATCTGATTGTTGGGATTCTAGGGATTATCATCTATAATTATTATTCCTCAATGATAACAATTTCCTTACACATAATCATAATATCTTTATAGTTTTCTTGGTAGTTGTTTTCCATAATTTTATTATAGCAACAATATGGAAGCTTAATATTAGAGAGACATATTTAGGAAGAATGAACATGAATAATTCCTTGTATGCCCAAAAATCATGGAATATATTTACGTGCATGGGGGATACCAAGTGCTTTCATGAGAAGTACATGTATCTCTCGTTGACCACTAATTCCAAGGTTAAAGGACTTAGGATAACCATAAAAAAGGTTTAATCAAGATAAGGTTAAAGAATTAAGGCAATCATAAAATAATATTATTTTCCCCCTTAACCCCTAACCCCCCTTTTCTTTCCCCTCTTGTGGAGTTATAGCCTCCCATTCTTTCATCCTTCTCCCTCTGTAAACTATGATGCATTTTTTTTACTATCATTTAATGTACAATTTTACATGTTACATCATTTGGTTTTTATCCATTCATCATGTACACATATACATTACTATTATAGGGATCAAAACTAGGGTGTTATATTCCCCTCCCTCTAGATTGTGCACCTCCTTTAGTGCACATCACCATTATATACAATAATGTTTACATAAAAATGTTAAAACAAATGAATATGTGTGTCCTGCATTGCATCCTCCAACTCCCACCAATTAGTAATCTCTCATGGATATTTCACTAGACAATTTGTCACAACAGATCTAATAAAGTACTGAAATCTTTACCATCAAGGTGTTGTACCCGCAACAACCTCCCATTAAATTTTCCACTCCTAGTAAATTAAATGCCACCCCAGACGAATTTCCACTTAAGCTATGAAAGATGCACAAGCATCATATGAAGTTTGAATGATCAAACACCATAATACCTCCACTTTACCCTCAGAGGGCACAAAATACTATTTATTGACCCTACCTGATCCATGTTTTAGCTTTAATATTTATTTATTGTTATATTTATTTTGGTTGGATCCTTTTAGGCAGCATGCAAGCTGTAATTTTCCATGTTCTCTAAACATCGGAACCCATGATCTTTGTGAGGAAACCCTCTTCATGAAAATTCTTACCATCGGAGATCGTTCATTTATAATCCTATAAGACCTTTCTGAAAAGACTTCAAGCCATAAGACTTGCAGGGTTTACCCTTTCCACTAGTGTTCTCTTTCATTAAAAAAAAAGTGTGTAGTTTTCCTCAAAATCATATCCCCGTAGACCTATAAGAGTTAGCCACGCATACCCCTAATAGCCAACCTCGCGGCAGATATTTTTCATAGGAGTACCTATTGACCATATTGCGGGTAAATTATCATGAGTATCTTGCATTAGAGTACCTATTGACTATATTGCACATTTTTCTGTAACCCACAAGACGCAAGCCTACGGGATAATTTTTACAGAGGTTTTGTGTCGAGTTTCCCTTTGATAACCTTTTGTATTTATTTGCAGTCTACAACCAACAAAAAATGCGAGATGATCTCTGCGGGTCTTTTCCATCGGGAAGACATTTGAAATTTTCAGTCATCCACCTGTAACCCGTGACCTGCAAGCCTAAACTTCTTTCGTCCCCTTAAGTCATACTACTAGATACAAATATTTACCCACAAGCCTATCTTCCCAAACAAGTGAGTCTTCTTTCTATCCTAGTCCCCACAAATTTGGTCATCTATTATTTTCCTGCCTATGTTAGAATAATAAATTAATGCATTAATATATCGACAATGGAACCATCGAGCCCCGAACCTGAATTTTATTAGGCATACCATAGGCCATTATTGTTCAAAGCAAGTGACTTAATATGTATTAACACATTTTTTTTTCCCTTGTGTTATTTTGAGTTTGTTGGATGGAGAGATTGGCATACAAAGAAAAAGTGAAGTCATTTTTTGAACTAAGTTAGTTGTGCAATTCTTGTAACCCGTCAAACCTTTACAACATTGCAAATTTTGCAAGTCCTAGAAATATGAAATGTCGAGAGTTTCAGGATGCCAAGGAAGAGAAATGCCACCAAGTCTCCCAACACAAACATGCAAATCAGATACGTTTACCATATCATACACCAATCATAATAATGAGACTTAGGGATGTTATACTTGGGAGAACATATATAAGATGTTCAACGATGGAGATTTTCCAAAAGAAGATCTAGACATCAAGGTATACCGGAACATAAAGAAGAGTGGTATATATGTCATTATTACTTGTCCCACGACTATGCCATACCATGAAGTAGCCAGATGGTCATATGAACACATGAATGCATAGGATGAAATGATTGTGAGGACAAAAGGGAATGCAATATCCCCTCTGAATGCTAATATTTTCCATCGAATGTACCAACTACCAAAGACCTACATTTTTCTCAACAAAACATTCATTGAATATTTTACCAAGCAAAATCCAAATCCGATAGAAATATTTCAAGAATGGTGGGAAGAAGAAATACCCTTCGTCACCAAACTCAATAGGGTATATAACACCCAATACTTCATATCACCATATCAATTGTTGATGGCTATGAACTTTGGATTACATGGAGAAGAAATTTGTGTACATTTCAACCTTGAATGGATAGTTGTGGGACACATAGCGGTGGAAAGGGGATAGGTCTTCAATTGGGTCCAGATCTTATAATTCAACATCAGCCTCAACATTCAAGAAGCGTGCATAGGAAAGAAAACATGATTTTATATGTCTTATTTTCTAATTGATGTAATTTGTGCTTATGTCCCTATTCCAAAGATGAATTGGAAATGGAACCTTGACCAACCCCCCATTCATGTATATTGTTCTGAGTTGTGGGAAAGATAAAAGAACATTTTTATAAAATATGTGATTTTTTCATAGCATCATTGTATCAATTTGTTTTGGCCAATCCCTTCAAAGGTTGTCGTCAGAGGCTCTTGAGACCCAAAAAGAAATCATAGACTGGTATATGGAAAATAATTATACGTACATCAAGGTTTTCGATTTCACTTCCCCTCCCCACCTGCTACCGAGATATGTCCTAGATAAACTCTTGGCCAAGGAAGTTTCATACCAAACAATCAAAGCAGGCATTACCGCAACTATGTCCACGAGAATCAAAAGACTTTATCCTGACTTCCCCATCAAATTAGGGAAATTCACCTTGTTTAATGTGCCCCATTCTAAGAAAGAAGAAACTACCCTGAATGAGATGATTTTATGTACAAGAAATGAAAAAGGGCATGACCCCAGAAAAGTGGTGTCCAATCATTATAAAACCTTGAAAATGATTCCCCCTTTTTCAACATGAATATAAGGAAGAAGAAGTTATTTTCCAAGGGGTTAAAACATATGAGGAAGTATGTTGTAGGGGCTAGTTGGCCCTACCGACTAGACCCACCAGCCGACCAAATAATCTAACTGCATAAGTCAAGTATAGAAGTCGATTAAACAAATAGTTAGAGTTGACCAACCAAAGATGTTAAAAAGTTGTAACTGATAGGTAATTGCAAACACAAGTATATGTGTGTGTGTGTGTGTGTGTGTGTGTGTGTGTGTGTGTGTGTGTGACTATGTAACAGAGGAAATGTTGGTTGTTCTTGTACATAATAAAGTGCATATTTCTTGTTATCCCACTACTTTGTGTATGCTTCCATGTATGTCTATGTTTGTATGTATATAATATTGTATCATATATGTTGCTCTGTGTAAGGACTACTTATAACACTCTCGTAATTTTCCCTAGACTACAACATTGGTTATGTTGTCGGTAGTTCTGAACTCAGGCATGTAAAGTAAAAAACACATAGACTTTAATATTTGAAGACATACATGAATGGTGGGAGCGGAAAATAAACAACTACACTAAGAATTATGCAAGGAGGAAGTAAATGACAATAACAGAAGTTCACACAGTTCTTCACAGAAACGCATGAACGATTCCTCGAAGTCATTCCAAAGGCATTATTTGAATATATTAACCAAACATCTAATGCATAAACTCACTCTGGATAAATAGTTAATGTTGAAAATAACAAACAGAGGAACAACAAATTTGAACGATTGATTTGAAAGAATCATCCGTGACTACATCTAAGAACAATCAATTGAGGATAGATCATCAGTTGAAACTGTAAAAGACAAATTTTACACCAACTTGCATGACAATTTGATTTGCATTGTTCCATCCTTGTTGCACAAATTTCTATTATACAAAGGAGTTGAAGACATTGTCGAATACTGAACCCTCTTAGGTAATCCTCCACCAAATTCAAATTGGAAAGAAAATAAAGATGACTGGGAATAATTTTTAGAAGCTAATTGCAAAGACACATGTGAAGCCTGAGATTACTTTCTAAAGAAATGAGAACAATGAGAATGGTTAACATCGTTGACTTCGAGTAAGTCAAGCCGACAATGGGGGGTTGGATGATCCATGAGATTATATAATTTGATTTAACTTCACCAAAGTAGATAATGTCTGAATTCGAGAGGAAGATAATTGAAACTAGAGATGCATCATAATCAAGAGGGAATATTGGATGACGAATGCAGGTCCACAAACTCTCAGCTAACATCTAGGGACTAGAGTGGGATAAAAACAAAAAGAGGTGAGAAGAGATGCATAATGAGAGGCACCCCAAAAATTTGAATCATAAGCTCCCCCATGGATGATAGTTCATTGGAGCTACAATAGAGTGTGCTTGAACGATTCCTGGGAGGAATGCAAGTTTGTAGTTGAGTGAGACAACTTGTGGCACCCAACAAGAAATCAATATAGTTGATAGTATGGAAGTTGATGACTTGAGACCCACAATTTTATATTCTTCTGCAAGAATCCCTAGCTTGTGTATTACAGACTTCCTCTACCAAAGACTTCATATCGATACTCAATCTCTGAAAGTATGGTGTAGAACTGATAGAAATGGTCACATAAGAGATACACTTATGATTGAAGCACAAGAAGCTAATTAAAATCAACTAGAGGACATATTCCTCCATATAAGAGATCTCATGGAATTCGACCCCTACCAAACTTACTTATTGAGGAATATTCTAAATCAAAAGATGGAGAAAATGAATTGGTGCAACCTTCTAGAGGATGATTCCTAGAGTATATAGACAGGGGTTGTCAAACGGATGACATAATCCCAGTAAGAGAACAAGTGCAATTAACATTGGAATACGGTCTAACTAAAGACTAGAAACAAATCATATTATTCAAGTCAAACAGTCATATTTCGACTCACCAAAACAAAATTGTATTAACTTCCCAGTCGAGTCCTCTAGTAAGCCAACAAAATCAAACTCTTTTTATAATCCTAGTTACTAAAACCCCCAAGAAAACCAAAATGGGCCTCAATCACATTCCCATATACAAAATAGACAAAGATCGCAAATGACATTGGTTTGTTTATGAGAAATTTTGGGATGCAGCTGACATCACAGATGAAGCTAAGCAAATGGCACAATTCAGTGTCGTTCTTCGAGCTAGGGCCCTCACCTGGGTCATGAATTTTACAAACAATAAAATAATATAAAAGGTGGACATATGTTATAAAAACAAGATCGCAGAGCAATAAAATAAAACAAATGCGGAAATAAAACATACAATACAATAGAGACACAAATATATGTGGTTCACCCAGTGTAGGCTACGTCCACCAGAGAAATTGCTAGATCCTTCCTTTATTATTATCTAGAAAATGAAGAGATACAACCTACAAAATACTTGTTGTAACTTCCTCTTATTTCTCTCACAATATCCTCTCTCAGAATACAATATTCACTCACATACACAACTGCAATACAATTCCCTTAGAAAATTGGGTTTCCTTCTAGGGAAAAATACCCTAGCATAACTTCTACCATTAGATCTACAACATTATAAGGAACAGTCTATATTGACTATGAAATTACAATATTTTATAAGGAAATTTTCCCCAAAATTTCTCGTCGCCCCCCTGGTGAGAGATGTGGGGGGGAAATCCCCCACACACACCCCGTCGGGTAATGGGGTCCAAACACAGCTGAAACAAGAACTCTGAATCATGAAGATAATTAGGCTCCACAACCAACAGACATAAAGCAAAACTTCCTCACATTTTTCAAGACACAAGACATCAATCATATGGCTTGGAAAAAGATAAAAGAAATCAAACAAAATATGGGTGAAATAGTCTGAGAGTATGGAAAGAGTTTCAAGGATCCATTGAGTCAAATTCCTTACATCATAGAAGAAAGAATACCCATACAGTGGTATGTAGCAGGTCTACTACAAAAATTATGAGCTCCACCATGGATGTAAGACATTCAAACATGTGAGGATGCCAAAAAATCACAATGTATAGAGACAGATGATGAAGGATCATCAACTTCATCAACAATAGAGAAAAGGATAGAGGAAAAACTTTAGGTATTGCAACAGTCTATAAAAACATGTCCATCATGCAGAATGAACTCTGGTGCAACATTTTCTATAGTTAAGGGAATACAAAGGACTACTGTAAATTGAACGATGCATTGGATCCAACTGTCCGACATATCCAAATAGAAATATTTTATGATATCTTCCAAAGTATGACAAATCATGCAACGAGGGAATTTCCGCAAAATCTAAGAAATTATCAACCAAAATGGTGTCATATTTGTGAGGAGAATAATTATTCTACACAAGAATATTGACTAAATGGGAAAAACAAATTAAATATCCATTTAGTATACCACATGCAGACACTCAACTAGAATGTCAACCAAGGAGGTGGAAATGGATATAGAGGTTGGGGTTGTAGGGGCTATCAAGGAAGAGGAGGATATAAAGGTGGACACAATCAAACAGGTTGAGGACGTGGTTAGGGCCAATTCTATTGTTTTAATTGTTGGAAAGAGGACCACATAAGCCATGACTTCCATATTAAGTACAAAATCAACCTTAGTTCTAAACATATGTGGATTGGGTGATTACTCACTCGAAGACTTCCCGATCATATTGGATAAAGTTATGAACAAAATAAATGTGAACCTCTTGCAGACTATGCCTAGGAAAGAAATATTAAATTCAAAAAATATCCACGTTGTAACAAGATCAGGTGTGGGTGAATACTTCAATCTAGAATCACCAGTTTGAAAAAAGGGACATTGAAGGATGTATCCTGACCCAGAACAAGAATAAAAACTAAAGCAGGAAGCACTAAAATTATTTAAAAACATCAACCATAAAAAATCAAACGAAATCAGGGGAGGACAACAAAACATTTCAGACACTAACTCAGATGAATTCTTCAATTAGTAAAATAAAAGAAATCGGTCGACCACCTGATCAACCTACTGAACATTCTGAGAGAATATAAAGAGGATCATAGACCATACAAGAATCTTCGAAAGTTGTCGCAGGAGAAACACATGAATGAATTTGATCTTCAAGTCGACCTTGAAATCGATTGACACATGATTAAATAAGTCATAGTCGACTTGGATCGCAAGTAAATATCCTCCCCCGAGAGACATGGAATTGACTTGGAAGACCCTCGTTGATTCCAAAAATGAACTTTTTAAAACTAGTTGATCAAAGATTCATCGAACCAATTGGAACACTTAAAAATGTTATAACATACATGATTGGGATTCCAACGAGGGTCAATTTTGAAGTAATCAATTTGGTTGAAGGCATCCCCACGTACCCAACATTAGTAGGAAGACCATCGGGTTGGAACATGAAAGTGACTATATCTCTCGAAAGAGACAGGATTAAATTGAAAGGAAGGTGTAAAAATATCATCATACCCTTGAATCCAAAAGAAGGAAAACCTTGGGTAGAAACATGGGATGAATACCAGGAGGCTCACTTACTGTACCAAATAATGGATGAACATAAGGACGATGTCGATCCAAATGTAGAAGGAGAAATTTTAGTCGGAACACCAATGTCTATGGGACAAAACTTATACTTTGAACACTATAATTGGAAAATAGAGAACTATGAAGGCCAAGCAAAGGAATGTTGGTCGATAGAAGAAATTTAGATAAAGCAATCGAGAGCATGTTTTTTGGTACAATCATTCCCTATCATTTTTGAAAAAATATAAAACAAATGTCAACTGTCATTTCGATTAACACAAGTGTAACACCCCCTGTGCGATTCAATGAAAACAATTCTCCATCGATCCATGTGGATTAGGTATCGAAATCAATTGGAGAACAAGGGAGAGTACAAATCCTAGTAGAATCCTTCACTGGTCAAGTTGCCCGATGGTGGGAAACTCATTCCCTCGTCTACAAACATGGAATATCACCACACTAAAAAAATTCAAATAGTTCGTTGGGAAGAAGCTATCAACGAGAGTCAACATCCTTACTTTTAAACCTGGGTTTGACCCAATATCTCACATTCACCATTCTAAAAATGAATGGATAAGAGTGGAATACAAAGACAAAAGGGTATGGTTGCATATTTTCCCTAGCACATTGGATGGCATACCACACAAGTGGTACAAAATTTAAGAAGCGTGTGGTCATACAATTAATTGGAACAAAATAAAGGAAAATTTTATAAGAGGCTTCAAATTAATCCTAGAAAAGGCACATCTACGAGAGGCAGCAAAAGAAATAAAGAACTTTCTTGAGAAACCAAAACCTGATGAAATGCATAAAAGAGGCAAGGAAAAGGTTGACATAGGGTCGGTGTTAACTTGCAAATTCATGTCGATTCAGAACCAAGAAAATATAAGTGATTGTCGAGTAGACATGGAAAACATAATTTTTCCACGATAAAGATTTCGATGGAAAAACAAATCACCCAGGAATAAACAACTACGTAAAGACAATCTACTCAATATCCAAGGAAGACAATGAGAACTTAGAAAAAAGAGGCTTCAAATTAATCCTAGAAAAGGCACATCTACGAGAGGCAGCAAAAGAAATAAAGAAACTTTCTTGAGAAACCAAAACCTGATGAAATGCATAAAAGAGGCAAGGAAAAGGTTGACATAGGGTCGGTGTTAACTTGCAAATTCATGTCGATTCAGAACCAAGAAAATATAAGTGATTGTCGAGTAGACATGGAAAACATAATTTTCCATAACAAAGATTTCATCGGAAGAGAAGTCATCCTGGAGTAAATAATCATGTAAAGACAATTTACTCAATATCCAAGGAAGACAATGAGAACTTAGAAAAACAAATTTTGTTGGCATGTTTATAGGGTAGCTAAACCGTATAGTTATGTTGTGAAAGGAAAAGCTAGGCTGACCGGTATGCAAGCCGTAAAAAGTTCATGTATGGTTTAAAAACAATCACCAAGGATGTGGTATCAAAATTGATAATTCTTATATGCCGGGACTTGGCTTCACAAGAAGCAAAGAGGATCAATCGGTGTATTCTAAATTAATTGGTGATCATTTGATTTATTTGGTCTCTATATGTGGATGACATATAGGAACAAATCAAGGAGATTATCTAGGATGTGAAATTAGTTGTCTCTAAATCTCTATATAAAGGATCGAAGTCAAATCTCATTTTGGGCATGTAAATTCAAAGATATCGAGCAAATAGGAAACTCCTCACAAAATCGTGAGAAAATATGTTGAGACATTTTTGCAGAGGTTTAATATGCAAAATGTAAACCGTCAAGGTTCCTATCTCGTTGGTGTAAAGTTATCTTCGATCTGTCCCAAGACACATGAAGAAGAGGAGGACATGTCCATGTTCCATAAGCGTGAGCGCAGTTGGCCGCTTGATGTATGAAATGGTTTGGTACTAGACCCGACATTGCATTCAAGGAGTTTTGGATGCATATGTCAAAACCAGAAGGAGCATTGGACAAAGAAAAGGGTTTTCAGGTATTTTGTGGCACCGCTAGCTATGGATTGTGCCACGGCGAAGACCGATTGGATGAGTACCTCATATTACAGCTTGTGGATGCGACCTGGTTGGATATTTGATTGGGTTGGATATCTACAAGCTGGTATGTGTTTAACCCATTTGGAGGAGCAATAAGTTGGATGAGCAAAATACAGTTTGTAGTAGCACTTTCACGACCCAAATATACATGGAAACAATTCATGTAAGTAAGGAAGAAATATTGTTACAAATATTGTGTCTGTGCATTCGGCTCATACAACAAGCCGTAAGGATAGAGAGTGACAGTCAGAGTGAATTTTTCCTCGGGCGAAGAACCCACTTATCATTCAAAGACAAAGCACATTGATACCAATATCACTTGTGAGAGACATGATTGAAGAAAATAAAGTATCACCGATGAAGGTGGACACTCGCAATATTGTGGTGACTCCGCCAATTAAAATTGTGGAGCACCAGAAGTTCTCTTGTGTAGAGGATCCATGGGCATTGTTGCCCTGGTTTCACATATAACCCCAGAACCTCGTATGCAAAGAAACAACAAGTGGGAGAATGTTGGGTATGTGTTATACTCTTTGCACGAGTAACATTTCACCTGCTTATCCCTGTCTGGACACCTACCGAAATGTGTCATGTATCTAGGTGGTTTTTTCGGCACATGGTTTTTCCATGGTTTTCATTCGTTAAGGAATTAGGGTTTGACTAATCTAGGGTCATTGGTTAGGCTTTGGATGCCAATCGGTCTCTATATGTATATTGTATTATAAACAAACACAATGAAGGAATATAATATGTTGGAGCTCCTGGCTTGGGCTCTGTGGGAAAAATCTCCGCAGTAATGCTCTTGTATCATATTTTATGTTCTTTCTAAATATTTGTTTACGTGATTAACAGGCAAGGGTTAGAATCTACATTTGGTATCGAGCTTTATCGCCTAAGGGGACGCTTTGTGGTCAAGTGGGTTTGCCTGACCTGCGATAAGCCTTGTTACAAAGGGGAGATTCCATGGTATTGTTTTTAGGTGAAAAGAAATGGCAAGCAATTCAAGATGGAGATCGAAGTTTAATGGGAAAAGATTTGAGTTGTGGAAGTTCAAGATGGAAGATATATTGGTACAAAAATATCAGTGGATCATGGTAGATACAAGTACTACACCTACATGAACATCAACAAAATACTAGGAAAAGTTGGACCAAAAGGTGAAGACAAAAATCTGGTTGTGTTTCTCAGATTCAATATTACTAAATGTGTCATAGGAAGTTACAACCAAGGATTTATGGGAAAAAGTTGAGGAAGTTGTATCAGCCTAAGTCCCCGGTAAATAAACTATTCCTAAGAAATAAGTTGTATAAATTGAGGATGAGAGATGAAGACTTGGTGGCATAGAATTTGAATGCCTTCAATATTGTGGTAAGACAGCTATATCCGTTGAGATTAAAATTTCGCATGAAGATAAATGTATCGCTTTTTGTTCTCACAAACTCGGATAGTCCTGTTGTAAATAATGTAGTAATACAAGTTGTTTGAAGTTTGAAGAAGTGGTTTCGTCTTTGTTGTCAAAGGAGATGAGATATAAGAACATGGAAGGACATAGTAGATATGCATTATTTGCAAGATGATGTTCCTAGGAAAGAAATACATCTAATTTTTCTAGTGGGAGATCTAAGTCTAGGGTAGATCTAAATCTCCGGAAAGTTTGTAAGGGTATGTTGAGGTGTGGAAAATAAGGTCACAAGAAGTGGTGTAGATCCAAAGTTGAGAAAAATAAGGATATGAAGAATCTCCTTCAACAGAAGAAAATACCTCCAAGGAAAGAAGGAGGGGATGTAATTTAGCCTCTTCAAGCACACATGTAGATCAAGGAGGCATGATTGACTCGGTACATCCTTTCATATGAATTCCACAGGGAGTGGTTCTCGCTAATATGAAAAGTAAGGATGAGGTATTGGGTTTCTTTTAGGTAATGATTCAAAACTAGAATCATGTAGTGCTAGTGAGCACAAGTTAAGACTCATAAATGGAAGGATTAGAACACCACCTGGTGTTCTAGACATCCCAAGTATGGCCATAAATTGTATCAGGAAGCAAAATTGAATGCAGGGGTAAAACAATTTTGAAAAGGGAACTTGCAGTATGGTTTGAGTGAGCAATGGTGTTGATGAAGGGAGTTCGGTTTGGAACTCAGTATAATATGCAAGGCACTAGCGATGGGTGTAATAGCTCCATTGTCTGATATTGAAGTTGAAGAAGAAAAAAAACTCATACAATTTCTGGAGAAAAGACTATGTTGTAGAATAAAAGACTGGGGCATATCAAAGAAAAGGTTCATTGACTACTACATGATAAAGTTATGGTTGAACGTATGTCTAACTACTCTCTGGATTTTGATTTCTATGAACATTGGTTATATGTGAAGCAGACCTGCAAGATTCCTCCTGCAATGAGGAAGGAGGACAACTGCTCCATGCGGATGTTTTTGGACCCATGTCTGTCCCATCATTGGGAAAAATCAGAACTATGTCTCATTTATAGATGACTTCTCGAGGAAAACTTGGATATATTTCCTCTGGGAAGAAATCTTTGATAGGTTTAAAGAGTTTAAGGCTCTTCTTGAGAATCAAATAGAGAAAATAATTAAGGTGTTGAGAATGTATAATGGTGGAGAGTTGTGCGTGAATGAATTCTGAAGAATTCTCAGAAGAAGTGTGGTATAGCAAGGCGTAAGACTACTCCATATAAACCTCTACAGAATGGAGTTGCGTAAAGGATGAACAGGACGACATGAAAAATCCGCATGCTCAATGGTGTCGGGTTAGGGAAAGAATTATGGCAAAGGAAGTGGGTAATCGTGATGTTATTCCGGTCAACAGACATCACCCCTCATCGCCAAGTTAAGACAATACCCACAAGAGGTTTGGATTGGTAAGGAACCTTCTCACACATATTAAGGTATTTGGCTACTTATGCACTAGGCGGTTCATGTTCCAAAGGAAACAAAAGTAAGTTGGATAAGAAGGCTGAAAATGTATCTTTATTGATATAAAGATGGTCTCAAAGGTTATGTTATTGGAACCCGTAAAACTAAGAAGGTAGTGCATAGTCGATGTGGCATGAGAAATGAAGGATGTTGTTAAACAGAAGTCCTACCAAGTAAGGAAGAACCGTGGAAAATAGAGTCGATTTAAAGGATGATCAATCTAATTCTACAGAAGAACATGAATCGAAGAAGAAGATCCTCATACTCCAAAGATTGAGGAGGATCGGATCGAGAAAGAAGTTGCCAATCGAAAGGTATAGTCCATCCGATTTTTCGCTCAAATTTTGCATTGTCTATTACCGATGATGATCCTAGAACTGTCAGTGAGGTAGTTGATTTAGAGGATGGAAATCTCCTGAAAAGGCCATGGAAGAAGAAATGGCATCTTTGGATAAGAATGAGACTTGGGAGCTAGTGGAGTTTTCCAACCTGAAGAAGCCCATTGGCATCAAATGGCATTTAAAAGAAGTTGAATGCATGAAAAGTGGAGAAATACAAAGCTCCTCGGTTAGTAGAAAAGGGTTATTCCTGTGTTGAGGGAATTGATTTTGGTGGAGATTTTTCTCCTCAAGGCCAATTTAACCTCATAGCTATTTATGTTATCTATTGGTCACGTAAGATTTGATTTTGAAGTAGAACGATGGATGAAGACATCATTCTCATGGGATCCTGAAGAAATATTCATACAAACTATAAGGTTATGTTGTGAGGAAAGAAGGAGCTGGTATGCAAGTTGAAAATATCCCTCAGATGGTTTAAAACACCACCAAGGATGTGGTATCAAAAATTTGATACTTACATGTTGTGACTTGATTTCACAAGAAGCAAAGAGGATCACTGTGGTGTATTCTAAATAATTGGTTATATTTCATTTATTCAATTCAGGTATGTGGATGACATGTTGCCGATAGGAACAACAAGGAGATTATCCAGATGTGAAAAATCAATTGTCATCTAAATTCAACATGAAGGATATCGGTGCTTCAAATTTCATTTTGGAATGGAAATTAAAAGAGATCGAAAAAGAGGAAACTCTAGTAAAATCATAGAAAATATGTCGGTATCAATATTGCGGTTTAATATGCATGAATGTAAACCTGTTAAGGTTCCTATTCATGTTGGTGTAATTTATCTTCGGATCGGTCCCAAGACACATGAATAAGAGGAGGATATGTCTCATGTTCCATATGTAAGTACAGTTGGCAGTTTGATGTAAGCAATAGTCTGTACTAGACCGGAAATTGCACAAGAAGTGGGAGTTTTGTGCGTATACGTCAAACCGTGGAAGAGCATCGACAACAATAAAAAGGGGTTTTCAAGTATTTGCATGGCACCACTAGCTATGCATCAGGCGTTTAAGGAAGATCTGGATTAGACAGAGTGGTCAATATACATGGCTTTGTAGATGCGTAATCACTGAGATTTGACCAGAGGGATATCTACAAGCCGGTATGTGTTTAACCCATTTGGAGGAGAAGGCTGTTGGATGAGCAAAAGACGTGCTGTAGTGGTAATCTTCTAACCATTAATCAATGGCCATTGGCAGCCACCTCGCAAGTAAGGAAGCAATACACAAGGCAAGACGTTTAGGTATTGGGTTGGCGCTAAAAAGTTGTAAGGATAGAGTCCGAATGAGTGGAATTTTTCTGTTGAAGAACCCAACTTATCATTCACAAAGACAAAGCATATTGATGTTCAATATCAATGCAGGAGAGATATGATTGAAGAAAAGAAAGCATCAACGATGAAGGTGACACTTTGAAGAATGCTGCACTCATTAACAGTAAACTGTATAATCGAAGTTCTCTCGGTGTAGAGGATCCATGGGCATTGCTACCCGGATTGTTGACTATATAACTGCAACTCCTAGATGCAAAAGAAAACAACAAGTGAGAATGTTGGTATGTGTTATATTATTTTCACGGTAACATTTCAATCTATCGGTTTCGGGAAACATGACACCTACCTAGGGAAACATGTCATGTATTTATGTAGTTTTTTCTACATTACGGTTTTGCCTATGGTTTTTTCTATTTTCGGCTAAGGAATTAGTGTTTTGGACTAATACAAGTCATAGTGTTAGGGTTTTGGATGTCTATCCTCCATATGTATATTGTATTGTAAATGTAATCTAACACAATGAATGAATATAATATTGGTTTTCCCAGCCATTTCTCCAGTGGGAAAATCTATGTGTACGTTTGTATTTTCCATTGTATATTTTATGTTCTTTCCTCAATATTTGTTTACGTGAGACATTGTACATATTAGAATTTACAATTCCGCTACAATGAGGTCATAGAAGATGAATGAGAATTGGATGAATTTAAAGAACTAGAATCGATGGATGCGGAAATAAAAATGAAGGAATTCGAAGATTTAAATCGACAATTGACCAAAAATGGAAAGAATAGGTGACTAGTAGTTGGACAACCAGACAACCGAAATAGTCGACCTACTATGTGAATACCAAAATGTATTTTCTCACGACTACAAATATATAAAAGGACTTGTACAAAAGATGGGGGAGATGAAAATTGACCTCATCCCTGGGGCTAAGACTATCAAGAAATGACCTTATAAGTTAACTCATAAGTACAAACCCATCATTCAAAAAGAGATAGAAGCAATGCTAGATACTAGCATTATTTACCCTATAAACAAATCTAAATGGGAAAGTCCAACGGCTGTGCAACCAAAAAAAGCATGACTCGAAGAAATTAAGAATATGTGCTTATTTCATAGGACTAAATAAGCTAACCATAATCGATATATTCCCAATGTCATTCGCAGATGAAATTATCAATGAAGTCATTGGACATGAATTTTATTATTTCATAGATGGATTCTTTGGATATAATGAAGTACCAATTGAAAATGAGGATCAAGAAAAAATGATTTGTGTATCTAAATTTGGATCATTTCCATATAGAGTGATGCCTTCCAGACTAAAAAATGCCCCAACAATATTTTCAAGGAAAGTGGTAAAATATTTTTAGGAGTACATCTATAAAACAATGGCTATCAATTTTGATTATTTGACAATATACAACCTATTGAAATGCCACATCCAGTGGCTTCAATTGATGCTAGAAAGGTGTCGACATATTCTTTGTTCATAAATATCAAGAAATGCATATTTTCCACTCCAATTGGTCTCCTACTCAAGCATCTCATATGAAAAGATGATATCAAAGTCGGTATGGAAAAAAACAAAGTAATCCTCGATTTTTTTTTGTACTGGCGGAATCAGCAACTCGCAGTTCTGATACTCGCATGACACGGGGTCAATTCTCATATACTACCTCTATAACCTCTAGGTGCATCCACACAGCCCGCAATCATGGGGAACAGGTAAATTGGGGTGAGAATTGAACTTGAGCCCTCCTTTTTTACATATTTCCTTCCATTTACATGGCACTTTCCAATCGATCTACACCCCTGCGGGAAAGTAATCCTCGATTTGAAGCCACCGATAAATAAATCAAAAATCAAAATCTTCCTTGTACATATAAGGTATTATAGAAAATTCATTCACCACTACTCTGATATTACATTTCCAATCAACAAGGTGCTCATAAAATAAGTTGAATTTCATTAGATCTAGGAATGCAACGAACCCTTCGAGATACTAAAAATAAAATTGGTAGAAGGGCCAATACTATGATTTCCATACTAGACAAGAAAATTGCATTGTTACACATTATTTTGGTCASCCCAGTGATCCACTTATAACATGTGTTCATGTTCCCATGAAAAKATAAAAAGAGTCTTTCTCCATGAGGAAAGTGATTGGATTTCTCTTCTCAAAAACCCTATTAAGGAAGGTCGTCGAAGGCTTCACTATACATAGGGTGCGATGATGACTAATCATCGCCCCCTACTCTAGAGTTGGACTGAGACGTCTCCGCAGGATGCACTGTACCTAGGGTGTGATGATGCCAAAAGATAAGAAAAGTTCAAGCTTCACGAATGTTCTAGAAGGGGATCTTCTAGAAAGTGAGGTGGCCTCCGAACAGTTTGGATCTTACTCGCTTCTTTGATTTGGTGGGATCATTCTAATATCCTCACCTGTATCTCTTTCACACTTCATAAAGAGGGATCTCTCATGGAAAAGGCTAAGGTTTAATAGGCTAAGAATTGGATGGAGAATTCTACTTCAGATCATGCTTGAGACCCTCATTTATGTTCATCAAGTCATTGTGGATCTTCTTCATTCAAGGTTGGAGCAAAGGTGTGTTTGTTGGAGCAAAGGGCCATCGAAAGGGGACCTTGAAACATCAAGGTTTTTGGTTGTATTCTCCACTTTCCATTTAATATAATACCGCAATATGTTTCTTTCCCATAAAACCAATCTTGTTTTATTGTATGATTCCTTGATCACATACATAGGCTCTTGTTGAGTATATTATATTTCTTTCACTTTGGTTGGTTTGTCTTCCCTTGCAGGTTCAATTTTATTGGAGCATTGGAACGAAGCTAGGATGGCAATGCCAAGAGGAAATGACATTTAAAACGTATGTTGTCCATCTCTTGTTAACTAGTAAGCTCAATAGTTAGAACTTAGGGAAAGTTCCATATTCTATTATGTTTTGTTCTAGTTCTGGGTGGATCTAGGGAGATATGTTTATGTCCACATTTACCGATTAATCCAATAACAAAATTGGCGAAAATAATGGGGATACGAATTCCTTTTGGTTTTTTGCTTCTTATTTTCTTTTAGCCTGCCTTCTTCTGGTTAAATAAATTCTTTGAGTCTATGAGTGATCCATCTGGACTCCCTAGGTCTGAAAGTTCAGTTAGATTTTTTGTCTTTGTTCCAAATTTTCGTTCGTTGCAGAGATCATCGCATTGTACCATATATACATCCTGCGACGACCCTCAGGCATCGCACCCTGCGTCGACCCTCAGGCGTCGCACCCTGCGTGTGCAATCCAGTGCGTCGACATCGCACTGTACCCTATTGGTATCCTGCGACGACCTTAGGTCATCGCACTATACCCCATTGTCAATCTGCGACGATTCCTATAGGATTTGTTGGAGTAAGCCAATTTGTCTTTTTCCACCCAGTTTTTGCTTCAATGACCTGGGGTGAACTTATAGTGCCAGTTTGTGATTGATTCATGAGTTTAAATATTGATTTTGATTGGTTTTCAGTGATTGAAAGTCTTTCTTTGTAACTTTTGCAAGTTTTTGGATTTTGATCTTTGTCACAAGGATATAATTTCAGGATCTTCATCTGAGTGCTTGTTTGACAAAGGGTCTTTGTTAAGAACCAAACATCAATATAGCATAGAAAAACC
>SNQJ01S0034688.1:0-35840 GCA_010110895.2 Picea sitchensis
TAACTTGTTCTCTGACTTCATAGAATAAGTCATGGCTGCTTTGACTTGGTCAAACCCTAGATTTGACCACAAACTCAAACTTCACGTCTTGGCTTGCTGAGAGTATCAGGAGATGCGCTAGGCTAGAGCGCACTGATCTATCCTGAGATTAGGTCAATCCTTTCACTTAAGGTGCCTCAACAAGAGGATTAAGGTTTCTACAAATGCACCTGCTAGTAACCCTAGTTACAGTGTCTTGGAAGCTGCTCCTGCTAGTAACCCTAGCGGAAGTTCCTCAGCGATCTCAATATCCTACCGGCTATGTTTCCTTCCAGATTTTAGACTGAATGAAGGAGGTGTGGGCCCATAACCTGTTGGAATATAAGTGGATGTGCTCGTTTTACCATTGACAATACCCTTGTCACCTAACCATAGGACAAATCCACCCTCCGAGCACCTTAACCTTGACAGAGAATCATTCAGGAAGAAAACCCTAGGCTAGATAGCCATACAAAGGGTAGTTCTCCTTTCCCCAAGGATATCGCATCAACAAAGGTTGATCAGATGTTCCAAACCCTAGCCAAGAGATAGTCCAAGCCAAAACGTAACTGCTAGTTGCAACAACTACACCAACATCTCTCCTCCAAACCTGTGCACAAGACTGCAATTGCACTCCGCAGAACTGGCTCTCCACAACTGTTGAGATGTGTCAAATGAGAGACTAGCACCCTGTATTTATAGTGGTTCTGGAAGACTTACTGGGGTCGACTTCTCCTTCTGGGTACCTGTCTGTTCAGTATATTATTATTATTCCTGGTTGATTTCTTCTCTTCTTGAGCCGACAAGTCTTCTAGGTTTATTAGCCAACTCATTAGGGTTTCTTCTTTCTTTCCGAAGTATTTTATTCTCATCAGGTTTACACATGGAGGTAAATACCTCCACAGCTACCATAATATCAACAACATAGTCAACAATCCAAGGCAGAAATGCCCATGGATCCTCTACACCAAGAGAACTTCTCAATGCTCACATGAATCTGCAACATTCTTCAAAGTGTCTACCTTCATCAACAACACTTTCTTTTCTTCAACCATGTCTCTCAGAAAGTGATATTGAATATCAATATGCTTTGTCTTTGAATGATAAGACGTGTTCTTCACCAGAAAAATTACACTCTGACTATCATAATCTATCCTTACAACTTGTTGTACTAACCCAACACCTGAACACAATCTTTGTAACCATACTGCTTCCTTACTTGCATGAGTGGCTGCCATGTATTCAACTTTTGTAGTTGAAAGTGCCACTACATCCTGTCTTTTGCTCATCCAACTTATTGCTCCTCCAAACAGGTTAAACACATACCTACTTGTAGATCTCCTATGATCCAGATCTCCATCCCAGTCTGCATCCACAAATACATGTATATCCACCACTCTGTCCAATCCCGGTCTTCCTTGGTAGTAAAATCCATAGCTAGCAGTGCCACACAAATACCTGAAAACCCTTTTCACTATTGTCCAATGCTCCTTCCCTAGTTTTGACATATACCTGCTCAAAACTCCCATTGCATGTGCAATGCTTGGTCTAGTACAAAACATTGCATACATCAAACTGCCAACTACACTCTCATATGGAACATGAGACATGTCCTCCTCCTCTTCATGTGTCTTGGGACACTAATCTGTGTCTTGGGACACTTTACACCAACAGGAATAGGAACCTTAACTGGTTTACATTCTTGCATATTCAACCTCTGCAATATTGTCTCGACATATTTCTCTGATTTAACTAGAGTTTCCTCTTTTTCCAATCTCTTTTAATTTCCATTCCCAAAATGAAATTTGAAGCACTGAGATCCTTCATGTCAAATTTAGAGGACAACTGAGTTTTCACATCCTGGATAATGTCCTTGTTGTTTCCTATCAACAACATGTCATCCACATACAACACCAAATAAATCAAATGATCACCAATTAATTTAAAATACACATAGTGATCCTCTTTGCTTCTTGTGAAGCCAAGTCCCAACACATAAGTATCAAATGTTTTATACCACATCCTTGGTGATTGTTTTAAACCATACAGAGACTTTTTCAGCTTACATACCAGCTCCTTCTTTCCCTTCACATCATAATCTTTTGGTTTCTTCATATAGATTTCTTCTTCCGGATCCCCATGTAGGAATGTTGTCTTCACATACATATTTTATACTTCAAAATCAAATGCAACAACAACATATAATAGAAATATTATAGAGTTAACTTGGCAACAGGAGCAAAAATCTCACCAAAATCAATTCCCTCAACTTAGAAATAACCCTTTTCTACTAACCAAGCTTCGTATTTCTCTACTTTTCCTTCTGCATTCAACTTATTTTTAAATACCCATTTGTTGCCAATGGGATTTCTTCCATTCGACAACTCCACTAGATCCCAAGACTCAGTCTTATCCAAGGCTGCCATTTCTTCGTCCATGGCCTTTTTCTATAGATTTCCATCCTCTGAATCCATTGCCTCCCTGACAGTTCTAGGATCATCATCAGTAATAGACAAAGCAAAATTTGAACGGAAATTGGATGGAGTATACCTTTCCAGTAGCCTTCTTTCTCGAATTGTTCTCCTCAATACTAGAGTATGAGGATCTTCTTCTTCTGATTATTGTTCTTCTGTAGAGTCTGATTCATCATCCTTTAAATCAAACTCTATTTTCTCTGGTTCTTCCTTACTTGGTAGGACTTCCTATTTAACAACATCCTTCATTTCTCTAAATACCACATCTCAGATATACACTACCTTCTTAGTTTTTGGGTTCCAAAGCTTATAACCTTAGAGACCATATTTATATCTAATAAAAATACACTTTTCAACCTTCTTATCTAACTTTCTCATGTTTTCCTTTGGAACATGAACAAATGCATCACAACCAAATACCTTGAGATGTGTGAGAGAAGGTTTCTTACCATTCCATACCTCTTGTGGAGTCTTGTCATCCAATGCTGATGAGGGTGATCTGTTGACTAGGTAACATGCAGTACCCACTGCCTCTGCCCAGAATTATTGCCCAAACCTGGCACCACTGAGCATGCACCTTGCTTTTTCCATCAACGTCTTGTTCATCCTTTCTGTAACTCCATTATGTTGAGGTGTATATGGAGTAGTCTTCTGATTTTCTATATCGCACTTCTTACATAATTCTTCAAATTCATTCCCGCATAACTCTCCGCCATTATCTGTCCTCGACACCTTAATTCTTCTCTCTGTTTGATTTTCAACAAGAGCCTTGAACTCTTTAAACCTATCAAAGACTTCATATTTCTTCTCGAGGAAATATATCCAAGTATTCCTCGAGAATTCATTTATAAATGAGACAGAGTACACAGATTTTCCCAATGATGGGACCGACACAGGTCCAAAAACATCAGTGTGAACTAGTTGTAAAATTCCTTCTGCTCTTGTTGCACTTGAGGGGAATCTTACATGATTTCGCTTCCCATATACACAATCTTCATAGAAATAAAAATCCATAGAACAATTAGACATACCTTCAACCATACCTTTACCGTGTAGTAGTCAAAGATCATTCTCTCTGATATGCCCCAGTCTTTGATGCCACAACATAACCTTTTCTCAAGAGACTATAGGATTTATTTCTTCTTCAACTCCAATATTAGGAACAATGGAACTATTACACCCATCACTAATAGTGCTTCCTTGTAGCTTATATAGAATTCCAAACCGAATTCCCTTCAGCAACACCATTGCTCCTGGAGCCATCCTGTAGGTTTCCTCTTCAAATATTGTTTTTACCCCTACATCATCCATTTTGCTTACATAAATCAAATTTCTGGCCAAACCTGTGATGTGTAGAACACCAGACATTGTTCTAATCCTTCCATCTATGAGCCTCAACTTGACTTTTCCTCGTCCTATGATTCTAGTTGTTGTATCATGACCTAAGAAAACATTACCTCCATTTTACCTTTCATATTCACAGAACCACTCCCTATGGGGAGTCATATGAAAGGATTCACTTGAGTCAACCAAACATGCCTCATGATCTGCATGTGTGCTTGAAGAAGCCAAGTACACATCCCCTCCTTCTTCCTTGGAGGTATTTTCTTCTGTAGAAGGAGATTCTTCAGATCCCTTCTTTTTCTCAACTTTGGATCTACACTGCTTCTTGTAGTGACCTTCTTTTCCACATCTCCAACATACCTTTACAAACTTTCAAGTAGATTTAAATCTACACTTAGACTTAGATCTCCCACTTGAGAACTTAGATCTATTTCTTTCCTGGGAACACCCTCTTGCAAATAATGCGTCTGTGCTCTGTCCTTCCATATTATTTCGTCTCATCTCCTCCAACAACAAGGATGAGACCACTTCATCAAAATTCAAGGTAGTTGTATTACTACCCTATGGCCACAACCAGAGTATCCCATGAGTCTGGTAAAGAACACAGTAAACTGATACATTTATCTTCATATGAAACTTTAATCTCAACAGATACTAACTAACTTACCATAGTATTGAAGGCATTCAAATGATCTACCACCGAGTCTCCATCTCTCATCCCCGGGTTATGCAAATTATTTCTCAAGAATAGTTTATTTACTAGGGACTTAGACTGATACAACTTCCCCAACTTATCCGATAAATCCTTGGTTGTAGCTTCCTTTAACACATTCATTAATACTGAGAGACACAGTCGGATTGTGCTCTTTTCCTTCTGATCCAAATTTTTCCAGTCATCTGTTGAAGTTCCTATAGGTGCAATACCTGGATCTACTGTAATCCACTGATAATTGTCCACCAACAGATCTTCCATCTTGAGCTTCCACAGTTCAAAACTTTTCCCATTAAACTTCTCGATCTCCATTTTTGAATTTCTTTCCATTTATTTTCACCTGAAAAATCAATACCACAGATCTCCCACTGTAACAAGGATTATCACAGTCCCGAGCTAAACCCTTGACCACAAAGGCGTCCCCCTGAAGCCAATAAAGCTCTGGTAAAAAATGTAGATTTTAACCTTGTACAATATTTACTGCAAACAGATTTTAAGTAAAAGAAGAAAAAAGATACAATGGAAAATACAAACATTACACAAATATTTTTCCCCTCGAAACCCAAATCGGGAAAACTAGCATATTTTATATTCATTCATAGTGATACATTGTTTACAACACAATATACATATAGGATCCAGCAACATCCAAAATCCTAACCTAATGGATTGGATTAGTCAAAAACCCTAATTCCTTAACCATAAATAGAAAACCATCGGAAAAAAACCATGTGCCAAAAACCGCCCAACAATGGACATGAAAATCGAGGCAACATGAAAAACAAGGAAAAATGCGACACATTTCCTGAGGAAAAAACTTCTCGGGGGCATTGCACCCCCCCCCNCCCTTGTGTGCCCGGTGCAACGCAAAATCTCCTACTCGTACAAAGAATATAACACATACCCAACAATATTGAGCACAATTCAAAACCATAGTTTTCATATTCCTCCTTAGATGCAAGTAGCGATGTGGCATCGATAAAATGAAAGAAACTCAACCTACTTGGATAAAGAAATGAAGGAAACTCAACATACTCAGACAATGAATATACTCATCCTCCTAAAGAATGAATATGGTTTCAATTTAACCTAACCACATGCAATGCGAATTTTGTTACAAAGGAATTTTTTTGATGTTCATCTAGTTTTCCTCAAACAAAACCTAAAGTCTTGGTTAGTATGTATTTAAGCCTAAGTTATAAGGGCATTTTCATAATGAATTCCTTGGTCTTATTTTTCTCTTCGATTTGAGAAATTTTATTTTGAGGTTACAAATCCCAGGGAAAACCAACAATTACTTCCCCTCATTTCATGGTTGGTACCTAGGGTAGACCTTGGAATCTTCAACACACAAAGTTGGTCAACAACAAGGCTCAAGACCATTACAACAATATACTCATTATGAGCTCAACATGTCAATTACGGGAATTGAACCTAGGTGGGAAGGATAACAATCTTTCCTCCCAATGACCTAAGCTAAACCCAATTGACAACTCTTAAATTTGAGGCATTATGTTTGCATAATGTCAATATAAATGAAATTCCAATTTTCTTTCCATTACACAACTTCTAATTGCAACCCAAACAACATATACATACAAAACTTCAACTAATGGAATTACATACTAAAGTAATTGCATACACGTTGGAATTGTTGGAATAGAAAATAACTCTATTTTTAATTTAATTACATACATTCTAGAATGATTGTAATTACAAATATCTATTCAAATTGTAAATAGTTTTCCAACTGATGTTCTTTATCTTTGATCTAATGTTGATTGTAGGCTTTGTTTACATTCTTCCTATTTCAAGATTTTATTATCTTGATTTTGGCTTATAAAATATGAGGGAATGTATTATATAGTAAGGGGTTGTACTCTATATTGGTATAGAATATTTAATTGTCCCACAATCAATATCAAGTCTCCTTTTCCAAATGGTTGTCCTTATGAATAATGTCTAGGATTGTGGTGCCTATGGTTACTACCAACTTTCACTTTTTATTCAATGTATCAAGTGAATCAAAAGGGTTTGCTTCTTTTTCAACATAAGTACTCAATCCTTAGCAATCCATTATTTTCCTTAANTCATTCTCCTAAAGAATGAATATGTTTTCAATTTAACCTAACCACATGCAATGTGAATTTTGTTACAAAGGAATTTTTTTGATGTTCATCTAGTTTTCCTCAAACAAAACCTAAAGTCTTGGTTAGTATGTATTTAAGCCTAAGTTATAAGGGAATTTTCATAATGAATTCATCGGTCTTATTTTTCTCTTCGATTTGAGAAATTTTATTTTCAGGATACAAATTCCACGGAAAACCAACAATTACTTCCCCTCATTTCATGGTTGGTACCTAGGGTAGACCTTGGAATCTTCAACACACAAAGTTAGTTAACAACAAGGCTCAAGACCATTACAACAATATACTCATTATGAGCTCAACATGTCAATTACGGGAATTGAACCTAGGTGGGAAGGATAACAATCTTTCCTCCCAATGACCTAAGATAAACCCAATTGACAACTCTTCAATTTGAGGCATTATGTTTGCATAATGTCAATATAAATGAAATTCCAATTTTCTTTCCATTACACAACTTCTAATTGCAATCCAAACGACATATACATGCAAAACTTCAACTAATGGAATTGCATACTAAAGTAATTGCATACACGTTGGAATTGTTGGAATAGAAAATAACTCTATTTCTAATTTAATTACATACATGCTAGAATGATTGTAATTACAAATATCTATTCAAATTGTAAATAGTTTTCCAACTGATGTTCTTTATCTTTGATCTAATGTTGATTGTAGGCTTTGTTTACACTCTTCCTGTTGTTCCTGAGTCTGTACTTAAGGCTTAAAAATATAGTGTCAAGGAATCCGAAGGTGGGTGAAAGATGGGTAAGAGGGTAACATTTACCTTCGGTAAGGAAACTAGGGAAGATTTCTACGTTGGCATTGTCTAGCTTCCAACTGTTCCTGAGTAGTTATATCTTGTTCAATGGATTCCCATGAACGTTCAAGTTCATCCCGGTTATTAAAAGTTTTAAGGATTATGTCGAAAAGGTTTAAAGCAATATGTGTTTGGTTCGATAGTCCGGGTTCGATATTAGGCTGTGTTGGTGCAGGGACAGTCATGGAGGAACAATAAGGGTAGGAAAAGATTCAAAGGGAGATTAAATGCTATCTCGATTTGGTCGAAATAAAGAGAATTTTACGTTTTAAGAATAAAATAGGAATGCAAATTGAAGGCTCTTTTCCGTAACTGTATTATATTTTAATAAAAGGTGTGAGGTGAAAGAAAAACATTTAGCTGCATATAACGCAAGATTCCTGTCAAAGAGAAAACTCACATATAAACAGAAGAGGAAATTAGTAAGGAAATAACTAACATAGCAAAGAATATATATAGAATTCTGAAAGTGCAGATTTGTCTTACACCCGCTGATAGCTGGTGCAGAGGAAAGACAATAAATACTTACAGAAAACATAAATCCTTTTGTTATAGTAGTGGTCATACTAAATTATAACAAAGCACATCAATTATGAATAATGGAATGAAATGAAACATGAAATACAAAGAAACAAACTTGTAACACAGTCTTGACGGAATCGAGAATCTCCAGATATGCTTATATTAACTTCTCGAATGCAAAAACTCTATTACAATCGACACCAAAAAAGGTCCAGCCCCTTTTATTTCTTTCTGTGATATATTTATACAATTTACAGATCAGTTAGAATCTCAATGGTTACACAAATTTGGTTACAACTGAGAGGAGTGCAATCGCTTATTTTCTCCTACTCTATCTTTACTTTGTGCCAGGTGCTTGTCTTTGCGCAAATTCGGTGCAAGCGATACATCTTTCTACAAACTGAGATACGAGCTGTGAAGGCTCTGCTTGACAGCTGGCCTTGACGAAGTAACATTCTCGGGCTAACTGTTGCATCTTGTCTCCCATTAGTGCATCGATGATGTTGAGGGCACTTAGTTGCGCGCTGGGTTGGATTAAGTGCTTGTCAACTTGAGCCATGTCTACCCTGTCCATCTGAGAGATATCAGCTGAATCTCTCTCATCTTTCTCTTTCAGATTGAGTGAGATCTATTCTACATTCATTTGCATTAATGTTTCTGTGTCACCTCCAGTGTCCATACCCAGCAGCTTGCCATCTATAACATTGAAGGATTCTTCTAATGAATTGGTTACTTTTTGGGCCTGTTCCTTGCCTAGGGCAATATTATGCTCCCAATCCTTCAACAAAATGTTACCTCTAGTTTGTTCTGAGATGGTGAGTTTGGGAGAACCTGCCGAAACTCTGTTGTTCGTGGCTATCACCACCTCCTGAAAGGTGACCCGAGCTGCTTCTGCATTACTTTCTCTGACAGCCAGGTTCTCGGAAATCCGATGCATCAACAGGAAATCCTCTCGAATCACTCCCACTTTGGCTAGCAAACTCTATTGTGCAGAAGAGATCCTACTCTGAATCTCGATCGCTCAGGATTTAAACCCCTCGACATCGATCACCCTACTTTCAACGACCTCAACCTGAACATGTAACTCTACGATCATAGTCCTCTGTTGACCCGCCTGTATTCGACCATCTCGGATCACTAGATGTGCTTGCTCCAGCTTGGCTTTGAGAACTTCTATTTCATTTCTATCAGCTAGTCGGGCCAGTTCTATTTCCCCGCTCACCTGACCTTTAGCGTTTTCTGTGGCCAAAGCCACTCTGGCTTCGAGAGTCTTGATCAGACGATTTTTTCTTTTGAGTTGGTTTTTCAACAATCTGACCGAAAATTGATTTGCCGAAGCATACGCTCCTAGCGTTCCTGCGATCTCCGTGGAGAATTGTTCATTATTTTTGTTCTTTCCATCAGTCATAACCTTGAATTTTTTAGCGGTCGATTCTCCCTCCTAGTAGAATTCCCTTTTCACCACCGCTTTCCTCTTTTTTTAAAAGAAGAACTCATTTGGAGGAAGTTCTTCTACTCTGATAGGCCTCAGTTCCTCATTTAAAATCCATCCTTCTTCTATATTTCCTTGCGTTGACTGCAAGGGGGTAACATAAGTGATGGGTTCCCTGATTTGTTTCGCTGCCTTTCCTGGGGTGATGATCGGGTCCTTCTTCTTCGGAGGTTCAGGGGTCTTCGTCTCAGTTTCCGGATTCTGTTCCTCTGCTTCAAGCTTCTTCGTTTGCTTCCCCTCGTCCTGGCTTGTTTCAGAGTCGGGAGTTTCATCTTTGGGGCCTTCAGCATCCTTCGTTTCCGTCTCAGAAACGCTCGGGCTCACTCCTCACAACATAACGGGAAGACAACTTCGTCTGTGTTCTTGAAATTTCAATACAGAGGCTGTGTCTTCGGGTGCTAAAGATCGGATCTAAGCTAGCACTTCCTCATAAGACCTTGCCGCTCGGAAAATGTCATCCGGGGGTAAAAACTCGTGTTCAAATCTCTTCAGCCCACAATTAGCTAAATGGTTGCTCACAATGTTCTGAGGATCATGTTTTTTATACTCAATAGAGACCAAACTCAGGTCTTCCAGGGCTGCAGCCTCAGCTTTGGCATGCCCAAAATCCAATAAAGAATAAGAATTTAGCCGAACGGGGAAAAACGACCATACCTTCTTCGAAGATGCTTTGAGTTCTTTACTCACCCCGCCAGTCACTGTTTGTCGGGCGATCTCGCGACAAGCCAGCTTGTCGGGGATGAACAGTGGTAGTGCAAGCGGGGGAACAACAGCTCTAAACACTCTGAAGTAGGAAAACTCTGCTTCGACGTACCAGTCTGCTATACCACTCAGACTTGCAGCAATGTTGTCCGAGATACGAGGTGAGAGGCGACCAAAAATGGCAATGTGTAGGGGCACCATCACCCATTTGAAAATTTCGTAAATGAATTTGTCCGCTTTTTTCTCCCACAGTTTGTCGTGATACTCATGTATAGGTTTTTTTTGGGCTGGATTCCAAGCCCAACTCATCAAAGGGAATGGTGTCATGGAACATACCGTGTCCATGATATACGCAGACATGAAAAATGAGGATGGTCTCCTGCTTGCCTTCTTCTCCCGATACTCTGTGACCCGGTTGGCCAAACTGTCCGAGAGTATCTTTGCCCAATTAAATGAGCAACCTTCTGCGGCCCAAAACATGAGAGGCACCCACACAATGTAGAAATGTGATATGTCCTCCCTTCCGAATAGTCGGCATGTCATCATTGCCACATACTTATACTGTGGCTCCAGCGAAGCGACCGAATAAACTCCCTGGTCATTTTCTCTGAATTTCACGGAGCACGAAACCAAATCCTTTATCAAACTGGGCATGATTTTTTCATATTGAGTGCACTCCTTCTCTTTGAATTCCTCCAGGAATTCAACATCATACGTGTATTCAGATGTTGTCGGGAGCTTATACATGGTTTGAATGTGCTCCGGTCTAAAAGTCCCGACCGTGACCCGTTGGTCGTTCATGGTAGTTCTGGTGGGTAAGTCTATGTGATCCAATGCCCATCGGATCATATCATAATATGGGAGCAACTATGGTTTGGTTGCTACCCGGTGCATTCCGGATTGCACAACTATCTTGTATTTGGTGTTCAGGTCGTCCCTTTCGTTGTCGTCGGAGTCTGAATAATTCACCAACTCAGATTGTAGAATATATGAAACAAACAACCAGCTAGGAACCGAGTCGACACTGCGGGGCGAAGTGTTGGAGATATTATTTGAGCCTTGCACTGCAACTTCAACATTCGCCTTTGCTGCTTTCCGTGGAGCCATAGTTGAAGCTTGCATTTTTGCCCTTCTGTGATAGACCTGCGTATACATGCAGAAATTAGTTCTCTCGGAAAATGATGAGCTCTGCGTGCTTATGAAAAATGCATAATGAAACGTAGCTCTTGCATATATTTGAAAAAATGGTACCTTTCAAAACAAACCTGTCAATTCGAAATTAGAAATAAATTTATGCCGTAAAAATCCGATCTTACACATAGATTTACCTTATCTTCCCATTAATGGCATAAATTTTGGCGGTTTCACAGTTAGTCGGAGTATGGAGAGCAAATAGCTACCTCGGGAAATGTGCAAGCCTCAATGCTCGGGACATATCTTGCCTTATTTTAAATTATCAAAACTTAGCAACGTTCATAACTTTCTCGCTGTTTGCTGCATCGTGGATTTTCCTTTGACAATTTGAGTCTTCAACTCGCGAGACTGCGAGGGACGATTTTGGCTTAATTAACAGTAATCGCGATTTGGAGCGTCATTAATTTTATAATCAATTTATTCGCTATATCATGACTCGGAACTTCGAAGACAAGTTTCTGAGAGATTGGTTTGCCGAGTCGCGAAACCGCGAGATGGAGATAATTAAGGATCAATTTAGGGGAAGAAAATATTAGATTAGGCTACTAATTAATATTGCTATAATTACGTCGTGACTTCGTGAGTCAAGGTTTTAGATGCCGTAACTTTCGAAAAGATAGTGCCGAGTGGCGAGACGCCGAGAACAACTTTAACCATGGTTAGCTTTTTGCCTTTAATCCTTGACTAGGGTTATCACAAAAGTACCTCGTGTTCTCGGCTATCGGCGCTGTAAAAATAAAAACTTGGGTTTGACGAACGCCGAGGCGCGAAACCCCGACAACATCAAATCATGAGTTAAAAGATTTTACCCTAGTTAATGTCTCGGGCGAAAATTGAAAACGACTTCGCTGCTTCGTGACTCGGGACGTGTGAACTCAAGGATTAAAGTATCCGACTCGCGAGATCCCGAAATAAAACAAAAAGAGCGAACGTTCTTACGAAAGTGGACTTGTTTTGAGGGTAGAAAAAGCATCGCTGCTTACTCGACAAGGTTGCAGATTTTTTTCAAAGTTCCGGGGGGGGGGGAAATCGAAAGGTCGTCTTTAGAATTTTAAGTATCCAAAATGAAAATTGTGAAGGGTTAACAAAAACAAGGGCGGCTCCAACATAGGCTCCAACTAGGGATCCCACCTTCTTGTGAGGCAGGAAGAACAATAGACCACGTGCCAATATTGGGTAAATGGAGTCATAAGCTAAAACAAGCAGAAAGATTCCAAGGAAAAAGGATCGAAGGAGGGGAAAGACTCTGGTCTTTACCTTGAGAGGTTTTTTCAAAATCAGATACTCTTTATAAACACAATTGTAGTCCCTTTTATAATTTTCCCTTTCCCACTACTAACTTTGAGTATGTTTTAAGACAGTCGAAACGACCCTAGGAGATTCAACAGATCTTGTGATTCTCAGCTTGCATCAAAAGAATGAGATTATATATTTTTAAAACGGGAAGTCCCGTCTGAATTTGGGGTGTTGATCAGGTTTTGAGAAAGCATTGGTTACCAGAGTAGAGTGCTATTCATGTATAATGGCCTTACAGATATCTCATACCTTGCTTCACTGCCAGAGAGCCTGTTTAGTACCCCGGTGAAGTTGTCTGGCCCCTTTCACTGAATTTCCTTTCACCACTTCGGAAAATATTTATGCATTTAAATGCTGAGACGAGGGCAATCATTTCTGAATTTCCTTTCATTGTCTTCCTGGACTAGGTGGGGGCAATCATTTCTGTATTTCCTTTCACCACTTGTCTTATAATTTATTTTTAAAGCATGAAGATGGGGGCAATTAGTTTGTATCAGGGATGATATCTGTGTAATATTTTGCATCGTAGGTCTATCAACTCATTTTAATTACTTGGTACCAAGCCTCTTTTGACCTTCACAACACCTTCGTTCTTAGGGAAAAAAAAGAAATTAAATTTTTTAATGGACATCCCGTTTGAGCAAGCTTTGATTCTTCCGACGTTGTTGAAAAACCTAGGGAAGTTAAGATCGCCCTAAACGTTCCTTCGCTTAGCAGGAGATCAAGTAATTGTGAAGACGATCTTTCTTATCAAGATCTATTTTGAAACCCCTGAGGTTTAAAACGAAATAATTTTATCCCTTCGCAATAACTCAGGAAGACGGTGACTTGCTAAAATTTAGACCTGAAGATAGACATGATACAAAGCAATGATTTATTGATTGAAAATATGGGGGTTGAAACAACTCGAGACTGACTCTTGTAGATAACTTCGGGGATAGTTTATTTCAACTACCCATTTTGATTTAGTGTATCGTTCAACTTATTTTAAAACAAAAATTATCAAACCAAGAAATGATCTTGTTGTCTAACATTTTGTATTGCCATTTGAAAGATGTTACCTTGATTTCCCTTAACAGTCTTTTATAACATATATTTTTGAGAAAGTTTCTTTTTACCTTTTTATTTCATTTTCTTTGTGCAATACGAAACTATTTTAGGTATCACCTATTTTATGACGCTCCATTTCTGACACCGACCTGCAAATTACTTTTCTTGCTAGTTTCGTCTGCAGCTAGAATCCTGTAAAAAGCAAATGCGAATCTTATTGGAACAGTGTCGAGAGTTTAGGAACAAAAAACTGAAAATTAAAAGTAAATGTTCAAATGAAAATATATGTATGTACAAAACATAAAATTTATTTATTTACGATTTTTATTTTTTTTGCAACTGTTATGTCATGTAATGTTTCAGATATCGCCCATTGATAGGGGCGCTGAGGACTTCTCCGTCATTGTTCTCCAACAGGAAGGAATTCTTCCGCTCTGGGGCAGAGACCCTGAATGGTCCATACCAGAGGTGGTCAAATTTACCATGTTTCGCGGCTTCCTCTTTTCTTGCATTCCATCTTAGTACCAAGTCACCTAGAAGGAATTCCCTTTCTTTTTCCTTGAGATCGAACAAAGCTTTCATCTCATCTTGGTACTTTTGCATTTTATCATCGACTTCCACTCTATGCTGTTGAACCTCGATTAGCTGATTAATTCTCCTAGTTACATGATTGGGTTCTTCGTTTTGATCCTACCATAACTTCATCATTGGTAATGTTAGGTTTGTAGGTAGAACAACATTTGTTCCATAGACCATTTGAAAAGGTGAAATGCCGATAGACCTTTTAGTGCTGATGCAGTTTGCCCATAATGCGTATTTCAAGTGCACATGCCAAGACCTTTTATTTTCATCTAGTACTTTCTTGATTATGTTCACCAGACTCTTGTTAGATTATTCGGCCAATCCGTTCCCCTAAGGGTAATATGCAGTGGAATGACCGAGAACGATATTATACTTCTGACAAAAGCTGATCATGGCCATAGATTTGAAGGCCTGGGCATTATCGGTAACTATTTTTCGGGGACACCCGAATCTTGACAAGATATTGTCCTCCAAGAAATCGATTACCACTGAGTCCGTTGCCCTTTTGGTTGGAATGGCTTCCACCCACTTAGTAAAATAATCCGTAGCTGTTAGAATCCATTTATGCTGAGCACTGGAGTGGGGATTAATTTCCCCTATAAAGTCTAGACCCCATTGTTGAAATGGAGCTTCAGTTTTGACTGGAATGAGTGGTAGTGCAGGAAGTTTTTGTTTACCAGCGAATATTTGACACGGGTTGCAGGCACGCACTTTGGCATTGACGTCCGAAAATAGTTTCGGCCAATAGTATCCGGCCCTCAAGATCTTGTAGGCTGTGGCTCTCCATGCATGGTGTCCTCCACAGACTCCTTCATGAAATTCTTCTATAACCTGTGGAGTTTCCGACTCAACCAAATAGACTAGTAGGAACCCGAGTGGATCCTTCCAGTATAGCTGATTTTCGGCGATGCAATATTTTACAGCATGGAGTTTTAAAGTTCTGCATTTGGCTGGTGATAGTCCATCTGGACATTTCAGGTTTAACAGGTAGAACACTATGTCTTTATACCAGCTTGACGATATGAACTTTTCTTCGACCTTGCTTGGATCTGTCTGGTCATCCGGCTCGTGCAGGTGTACGTCTCCGTCTTCCCCTTGGAGGCAATTAATATCAAGAGCTCTAAGATTCAACTCAGCCAAGAGTTTGGCCAGACCCTGCCCCTTTATTAATTTAGTCGGCTTGACTTCCAGATCGAATTCTTGTATTTTAGCGAGCCAACGTCCTCGTTTTCCGTCACTATCTGGCTGTACCAATATATCTTTCACAACACTAGTTGGCATGTATGCGATAATTTTTGAATGCAGTACATAGGTTCTGAATGATTTTAGCACTTTCACCATTGCATACGCCTGTTTTTCTATTATGTCATACTTTAGTTCGGCGTCTCTAAGGCTCTTGCTAAAAAACGCGATCAGCTGTTCGAAGCCTTCGTCATCCTTTTAGTCGGTTGTGGGGTGTTCAAAGATTTTTCATAGTCTTCACGAGTCATATATGGCTGCGAACAATCATCACCGAAATTCATGACTTCATCTTCCAAATCTCCGAAATCTTGGAGGTCGTTGACTCCTATAAAATTTTCGTTTTTTAGTGGAGCTTGTATTTTTTGATCTTCGTTCTTTATTTGTCTCTGTTGATTTTGGGGATTTGGGTTTCTCTTGAAGTCTTTTTTATTAGAAGAATCAGCTTTAACTTGGTCCAACTCCATCCTAGAGATTTTGTTGGACTGTTCTTTAATTACTCGGGCCATATCATCTACTCTGTCATCAGTGTATCTTTTTGAACCCAAAGAACCCGCTGGTTCCCTATAACGTCTATTCTCACGGTTGACTGTTTCTACTTTAGCCTTTAATTTACCTGAAGCCATCATATTAGATTCTATTTCGACAGCATCGTCTTGCATTCTATTTAGGGTGGCTCCTTTTGTTTCTCGCAAAAGTAGTGCGAAATCCAGCTCGAAAGATCCTGCGAAGGTTACTTTGGCTGAGGGTTCGGAGGGTTTAACAACGGCTGGAATCTTATTATACAGTTTGTTGAATCTCAGAATAAATTCCATGACTGTTTCTGAGTTCTTTTTCTTTAGGGACCCAAACTCGGTAAGGTAATATAAGTGATCTTTTCGCTCTCCCCATTGTCTGAGGAAAGCATCTTCCAAAGCATCATATGTTCGGATAGAAGCTGCGGGGAGGCTCTGAAACCAAGTTCGGACCTATCCTTCAAAAGTCTGGAAAAGGAGTCTCGAATAGACATCTTCATGCTCGATACCACATACGTTTGCGAATTGGTCAAAGAAATTTATATGCTCAGCTGCGATTAGATCTCCCTCCCCAGTAAACATAGGAATATTTTTGATGTAATTTTCAGGAAGATCATGAAGGGGGACGGGCAAAACCAAGGGAGCGTATCTCGCTGCTACTTTTGCGAATATTCTGGGAGGAGGGACATGTCCTTGTCCTCCACCTCCTCCTCCAGGAGTGCCTCCACCACCTCCTCCGACGACTGCCATCGATTCGGGTGTAGAAAATGAGTGTGTAACACACTCAGGCGAGACCAGGAAGTTCTGTCGAAGAAAATATGGTATGTCAAATGTCGATGAACTTTCTAGAGGACCTTTTCCTTTGTGTACGGATGGGGAAATCGAACGAATCTCACTCCTAACTTCAGAGCAGTTTGACATCAGATCTTTGGTATCAAATGAAGGACTGCGTGAAGTAGAAGGTTCTGAATGACATTTAGTCTTTAAAGGTTGGTTTTTAGTATTTAAAATTTTTTCGGGATCAGTAACAGGTGTAATCAACTTACCATCCGGGTTCTGTCTGGTATTCCTTCTAACGAATGCCAGTTTATTTTTTCGTGGAGTCGCCAAGTGAAAGATTGAAAAGCCTTAAAATTGTGTGTACTCTATGTTCACTATCAAGGAGTAGCACTTTCAATGAAATAAAGGTCGTTCTCCCAGGGAAAAGATTTTGTAACTTCGTCCTCGACAACGGCGCCAGAAAGATGTTGTTCCTGAGTCTGTGCTTAAGGCTTAAAAATACAGTGTCAAGGCATTCGAAAGTGGGTGAAAGATGGGTAAGAGGGTAACATTTACCTTCGGTAAGGAAACTAGGGAAGATTTCTACGTTGGCGTTGTCTAGCTTCCAACTGTTCCTGAGTAGTTATACCTTGTTCAATGGCTGCCCATGAACGTTCAAGTTCGTCCTGGTTATTAGCAGTTTTAAGGATTATGTCGAAAAGGTTTAAAGAAATATGCGTCTGGTTCGATAGTCCGGGTTCGATATTAGGCTGTGTTGGTGCAGTGACAGTCATGGAGGAACAGTAAGGGTAGGAAAAGATTCAAAGGGAGATTAAATGCTGTCTCGATTTGGTCGAAATAAAGAGAATTTTACATTTTAAGAATAAAATAGGAATGCAAATTGAAGGCTCTTTTCTGTAACTGTATTATATTTTAATAAAAGGTGTGAGGTGAAAGAAAAACATTTAGATGCATATAACACAAGATTCTTGTCAAAGAGAAAAATCACATATAAACCGAAGAGGAAATTAGTAAGGAAATAACTGACATAGCAAAGAATATATATAGAATTCTGAAAGTGCAGATTGGTCTTACACCCGTTGATAGCTGGTGCAGAGGAAAGACAATAAATACTTACAGAAAACATAAATCCTTTTGTTATAGTAGTGTTCGTACTAAATTATAACAAAGCACATCAATTATGAATAATGGAATGAAATGAAACATGAAATACGAAGAAACAAACTTGTAACATAGTCTTGACGGAATCGAGAATCTCCAAATTTTCTTATATTAACTTCTCGAATGCAAAAACTCTATTACAATCGACACCAAAAAAGGTCCAGCCCCTTTTATTTCTTTCTGTGATATATTTATACAATTTACAGATTAGTTAGAATCTCAACGGTTACACAAATTCGGTTACAACCGAGAGGAGTGCAATCGCTTCTTTTCTCCTACTCTATATTTACTTGGTGCCAGGTGCTTGTCTTTGCGCAGATTCAGTGCAAGCGATACATCTTTCTACAAACTGAGATACGAGTTGTGAGGGCTCTGCTTGACAGCTGGCCTCGGTGAAGTAACATTCTCGGGCTAACTGTTGAAACTTGTCTCCCATTTGTGCATCGATGATGTCGAGGGCACTTAGTTGCGCGCTGGGTTGGATTAAGTTCTTGTCAACTCGAGCCATGTATACCCTGTCCATCTGAGAGATATCAGCCGAATCTCTCTCATCTTTCTCTTTCAGATCAAGCGAGATTTGTTCTACATTCATTTGCATTAATGTTTCTGTGTCACCTCCAGTGTCCGTACCCAGCAGCTTGCCATCTATAGCATTGAAGGCTTCTTCTAATGAATTGGTTACTTTTTGGGCCTGTTCCTTACCTAGGGAAATATTATGCTCCCAATCCTTCAACAAAATGTTACCTCTAGTTTGTTCTGAGATGGTGAGTTCCGGAGAACCTGCTGAAACTCTGTTGTTCGTGGCTATCACCACCTCCTGAAAGGCAACCCGAGATGCTTCTGCATTCCTTTCTCTGACAGCCAGGTTCTCGGAAATCCGATGCATCAACAGGCAATCCTCTCGAATCACTCCCACTTTGGATAGCAAAATCTGTTGTGCAGAAGAGATCCTGCTCCGAATATCGATCGCTCGGGATTTAAACCCCTCAACATCGATCAACCTGCTTTAAGCGACCTCAACTTGAGCTTGTAACTCTACGATCATAGTCTTCTGTTGACCCGCCTGTATCCGACCATCTCGGATCACTAGATGTGCTTGCTCCAGCTTGGCTTTGAGCACTTCTTTTTCATTTCTATCAGCTAGTCGGGCCAGTTCTATTTCCCCGCTCACCTGACCTTTAGCGTTTTCTGTGGCCGAAGCCACTCTTGCTTCGAGAGTCTTGATCAGGCGATTTTTTCTTTTGAGCTGGTTTTTCAACAATCCGACCGAAAATTGATTCGCCAAAGCATACGCTCCTAGCATTCCTGCGATCTCCGTGGCAAATTGTTCATTCTTTTTGTTCTTTCCATTGGTCATAACCTTGAATATTTTAGTGGTCGATTCTCCCTCCTGGTAGAATTCCCTTTTCACCACCACTTTCCTCTTTTTGTCAAAGAAGAACTCGTTTGGAGGAAGTTATTCTGCTCTGATAGGCCTTAGTTCCTCATTTAAAATCCATCCTTCTTCTATATTTCCTTGCATTGACTGCAAGGGGGTAACAGAAGTGATGGGTTCCCCGATTTGTTTCGCTGCCTTTCCTGGGGTGATGACCGGGTCCTGCTTCTTCAGAGGTTCAGGGGTCTTCGTCTCAGTTTTCGGATTCTGTTCCTCTGCTTCAGGCATCTTCATTTGCTTCCTCTCGTCCTGGCTTTTTTCGAGTCGAGAGTTGCATCTTTGGGGCCTTGAGCATCCTTCGTTTCCGTCTCAGAAACGTCTGGGCTCACTCCTCGCAACACAGTGGGAAGAAAACTTCGTCTATGTTCCTGAAATTTCAATACAGAGGTTGTGTCTTCGGGTGCTAAAGATCGTATCCGAGCTAGCACTTCCTCATAAGACCTCGCCGCTCAAAAAATGTCATCCGGGGGTGAAAAATCATGTTCAAATCTCTTCAGCCCACAATTAGGTAAATGGTTTCTCACAATTTTCTGAGGATCATGTTTTTTATACTCAATAGAGACCAACTCAGGTCTTCCAGGGCTGCAGCCTCAGCTTTGGCATGCCCGAAATCCAATAAAGAATAAGAATTTAGCCGAACGGGGAAAAACGGCCATACCTTCTTCGAAGATGCTTTGAGTTCTTTACTCACCCCGCCAATCACTGTTTGTCGTGTGATCTCGCGACAAGCCAGCTTGTCAGGGATGAACAATGGTAGTGCAAGCGAGCGAACAACAGCTCCGAACACTCTGAAGTAGGAAAAATCTGCTTCGACGTACCAGTCTTCTATACCACTTAGACTTGCAGCAATGTTGTCCAAGATACGAGGTGGCGGGTGACCAAAAATGGTGATGTGCAGGGGCACCATCACCCAGTTGAAAATTTCGTAAATGAATTTGTCCACTTTATTCTCCCACAGTTTGTCGTGATACTCATGTATAGGTTTTTCTTGGGCTAGATTCCAAGCCCATCTCATCAAAGGGAATGGTGTCATGGAACATACTGTGTCCATGATATACGCAGACATGAAAAATGAGGACGGTCTCCTGCTTGCCTTCTGCTCCCGATACTCTGTGACCCGGTTGGCCAAACTATCCGAGAGTATCTTTGCCCAATTAAATGAGCAACCTTCTGTGGCCCGAAACATGAGAGGCACCCACGCAATGTAGAAATGCGATGTGTCCTCCCTTCCGAATAGTCAGCATGTCATCATTGCCACATACTTATACTGTGGCTCCAACGAAGCGACCGAATAAACTCCCTAGTCATTTGCTCTGAATTTCACGGAGCGTGAAACCCAATCCTTTATCAAACCGGGCATGGTTTTGTCATATTGAGTGCACTCCTTCTCTTTGAATTCCTCCAAGAATTCAGCATCAAACGTGTATTCAGATGTTGTCGGGAGCTTATACATGGTTTGGATGTGCTCCGGTCTAAAAGTCCCGACCGTGACCCGTTGGTCGTTCATGATAGTTCTGGTGGATAAGTCTATGTGATCCAATGCCCATCGGATCATATCATAATATGGGAGCAACCGTGGTCTAGTTGCTACCCGGTGCATTCCAGATTGCACAACTATCTTGTATTTGGTGTTCAGGTCGTCCCTTTCGTTGTCGTCGGAGTCTGAATAATTCACCAACTCAGATTGTAGAATATCTGAAACAAACGACCAGCTAGGAACCGAGTCGACACTGTGGGGTGAAGTGTTGGAGATATTATCTGAGCCTTGCACTGCAAATTCGACATTCGCCTTTGCTGCTTTCCATGGAGCCATAGCTGAAGCTTGCGTTTTTTCCCTTCTGTGATAGACCTGTGTATACATGCAGAAATTAGTTCTCTCAGAAAATGATGAGCTCTGCGTGCTTATGAAAAATGTATAATGAAACGTAGCTCTTGCATATATTTGAAAAAATGGTACCTTTCAAAACAAACCTGTCAATTCGAAATTAGAAATAAATTTATGCCATAAAAATCCGATCTTACACATATATTTACCTTATCTTCCCATTAATGTCATAAATTTTGGCGGTTTGACAGTCAGTCGGAGTATGGAGAGAAAATAGCTACCTCGGGAAACATGCAAGCCTCGATGCGCGGGACATATCTTGCCTTATTTTAAATTATCAAAACTTATCAACGTTCATAACTTTCTCGCTGTTCGTTGCATCATGGATTTTCCTTTGACAATTTGAGTCTTCAACTAGCGAGACTGCGAGGGCCGAGTTTGGATTAATTAACAGTAATCACGATTTGGAGCGTCATTAATTTTATAATCAATTTATTCGCTATATCGTGACTTGGAACTTCGAAGACAAGTTTCTAGGAGATTGGTATGCCGAGTCGTGAAACTGCGAGATGGCGATAATTAAGGATCAATTTAGGGGAACAAAATCTTATATTAGGCGACTAATTAATCTTTCTATAATTACGTCGCGACTTCGTGAGTCAGGGTTTTAGACGCCGTAACTTTCGAAAAGATAGTGCCGAGTGGCGAGACGCCGAGAACAACTTTAACCATGGTTAGCTTTTTGCCTTTAATCCTTGACCAGGGTTATCACAAAAGTACCTCGTGTTCTCGGCTATCGGGGCTGTAAAAATAAAAACTTGGGTTTGACGAACGCCGAGGCACGAAACCCCGACGACGTCAAATCATGAGTTAAAAGATTTTACCCTAGTTAATGTCTCGGGCAAAAATTGAAAACGACTTCGTCGCTTCGTGACTCGGGACGTGTGAACTCAAGGATTAAAGTATCCGACTCACGAGATCCCGAAATAAAACAAAAAGAGCGAACGTTCTTACGAAAGTGGACTTGTTTTGAGGGTAGAAAAAGCATTGTTGCTTACTCGGCAAGGTTGCAGAGTTTTTTCAAAGTTTCGGGGGGGGGAATCGAAAGGTCATCTTTAGAATTTTAAGTATCCAAAATGAAAATTGTGAAGGGTTAACAAAAACAAGGGCGGCTCCAACACTTCCTATTTCAAGATTTTATTATCTTGATTTTGGCTCATAAAATATGAGGGAATGTATTATATAGTAAGGGGTTGTACTCTATATTGGTATAGAATATTTAATTTTCCCACAATCAATATCAAGTCTCCTTTTCCAAATGGTTTTCCTTATGAATAATGTCTAGGATTGTGGTGCCTATGGTTACTACCAACTTTCACTTTTTATTCAATGTATCAAGTGAATCAAAAGGGTTTGCTTCTTTTTCAACATAAGTACTCAATCCTTAGCAATCCATTATTTTCCTTAAATGAATAGAACACATAAGCTTGACACCTTGTGGATGGAATGGAATGACATGTGCATAAATTTCAGACCATAAATAGCCACAAACTAAAAATTTATCTTTCCACTATGAATTATCATGAAATAGTGTCAAAAGGAATGAACTTTACCACCTCTAGCATTTCTACTTGTATCTGATCTTTAAACCAAGATAATGATATTATAAAATAGCCATCAACATCAAAAAAATTCTCCCATACTTGAAATAATTTTACAAAACCTCGCTAACCCCAATTCCCAATAAAATAAAAGGAAATGGAAAGATCAATAGGTCACTAAAGGAAACATACCTTGAAGGAAGACAACATTATATGCAAAGCAAGAGCAAGAATAGCCTACAAAGGTAACCAAACCCACAATAATTACTAGTATGCAAGAAAATCCACAACAATTACCCATATCATAAGTCAATTTTCTTCGATTACAAACAATTATCCATATTAGAGGAGGCTTTTCTTCAACATACAAGTTGCTTTTGTTCATAAGGCTTTTAGTTTCTCACTTAACTCAGCAATGGTTATTATTATTAAGGAAAGGGCACTAGAAAAGAAAACACTTTAAGGCAATGGAAGTCGACTACATTCCATAGGATGGACTTTTACCTACGAAGTGAACGTTAAGAAATCCTACAGAATTCGAAAGAAGGCATCATATGCAAAGGAGGAGCAAGGATAATATGAAAAGGAAAAAAAAACCGTAACAATTACCAACATGCAAGCAAATTCACAAGAATTACACATTTCAGAGGTAATTTTCTTCAATAAAATTTACCAACAATTACTCATATCATAGGTCATTTTTTTTTTAATTTCAAGTTGCTTTTGGTTATAGGGATTTTTATCTGCTCCATGGACTTTACAATTTGTTTCTATTATTAAGGCTTTATCTTCTCCATTAACTTTACAATTTGTTTCTATTATTAAAGCAAGGGCAGTGAAAAAAGAAAACACTTAAAAGAAATGGAAGTTGATTGCATGAAGAATAGTATTCAAAGGTGAGTAAACTTACATCAATTAAGGAATCCTATAGAGCTATATCTTGGAGAGAGACAACATTATATGAAAATGAGTAGAAAGAATAGTAATGAAAGGTAAGCAAACCCACATCAATTACTACCATGTAAGAAAACCAACAAAAATTAACAATTATCCATATTAGAGGTTGATTTTCAAGCAAAAACACAACAATACTCATTAATTATCTATATTAGAAATAAACTTGCAAACAAATCGATATCTATTACCAATAGAAAACAAATTTCCATGAAAAATGCAATGTGTTGAAAAATATATTGTATGTTCATAAAATGGTAGGATTGAAATCCTACCACATAACTATGCTTCCTTCGCCCCAATTTATCCCAATTCAATGTCTCTTCATAGATTCATAGATTCACAACCAAATCCCCCATAGTTTCCCTCCTACAACAATATAAGCAAATTTCGATTAGAATTGTTAATACACAAGGAAAAAAATCATTAGCGAAGCTAATGGGAATAGCAATTTACCTCTCTTCTTTTTCACACTAGAATGAGTTGCAAAGGTCAAAAATGAGTTGATATTAGAACAACATGTTCTCCAACAAATTGAATGGAAGGCATATCCCACCCACCACAAGACTGCACAAGGATGGTGTAATAGCTTTTACTGAATGCATTGAAGGAATGACTACAAACCAAGCACAGGTAATGCTAGATTCTGAGACAAGTGACCACACATTCTATCACATTGAACTAAGAACTCGCTCAAAGATATTATTAAACGAATTACACAGGAGTAGAGGGCAAGATCCCTCCATTTCAAGGTGTAGAGACCACTTCACCACTAAGCATAGACCACTTCACCACTAAGCATGAAACAAATTACACAGGAGTAGTGAAATAGAATTAAAAAAAAAAAAAAAAACTATTGAAAACTAAAATCAACCATTCTTATTCATAAATGATTTCAAACTTGGTTGGATTTGCTCGCATTTATCTATTTCTTCTGCTCAAAAAAATTTCAACCCCTTCACAATGGAGAAACTATAAAGTAAAATGCTAAAATGGTTTGGAGTTGTTTAATCATTCTATTTTTTGGTAAAACACATTTATTTTTAGTTGTTTAACTATTTTATGTTTTTTTGTTTTTTGTCTAAATTAGATTACATAAATCTATACAAAATCACAATTTTTTGTGGTTTAACCTGCATTTCTGAATGCATAAATGGATTCAGCATGCTGAAAATCCAGAGACACTTAGATTATACAAAACTAACCACTGAAATCTGTACATCAAACAATTTCTCTCCACATTTTGTGCAAAATTAAACTGAAAATATCCCAAAAAAGAAGTAATTAAAATAAAACCCTAATAGACACAAAAGCCAGGCCAGGAAACTCCATGGCTCAGTGAATAATCGATTGTGTGAAAACTAAGCAGGAATGTAGTAAATAATTTGGTTCGTCATTATCAAGCTAATTTCACTAATAAATCTCAGTAATGATTAACGACCATGTTTTAACATGAGAGAAACATAATCTATAAAATCTCCACCTTCAAATTCTTGTAACTACCAAAAATATTCTAAACAGATTAAATCGTGTCCATAAAAACCCTCTTTAGATGATTAAATTTGATGATTGTCGATAGATATAAACCTTTGGGCCTAAAATGACAAAAACAACTCACCTAACATTGATTTGGATGCCTACCATTCCAGTACCTATTTTTCTACTCAAGAAGGCATAGTCTACCATGACAGGTATTCAACACACCGAGTCTCTACACCAGAAAACAAATATTTATATTTGACATTCGTAGCATCATCCTTATAATCCACGTCAATTAACAACCTTTTCTAAGAAAAAATCTGTGCTTTCCACTGTTATAAATTCGATAACAAAAGCGTTGTTGACTTGGGTATGGACGTGCTCCACATTGCATTAGACAGACCAACAAGCATGAAAACGTCATTTTTAATCATCTTCCCTGCAAAATCTAAGTTCAAACGGTCATCTTGTACAAACATTCTGGTCCATTAGGTGTTTTAAATGACAAACATGGAAAAACTACGTAAAAATGGGAAAAAATTCATTATACTATTGAAAAATGACACACAAAACATTTCATTGTGAGTTTTTTACCAAATTGGGTCAGTTTTGGGGAAAAATTACCCAAAAAACCTTTTGAAGTGTTCTGATGCACTGCGCGGAATTGAAAAAAAAATTAAAAGCGACCAAATTTCAGGCCAATTTCAAATTTTAATCGAGTGAAAATGAAATTAAGTAACAAAAAAATTATCTAGGCTCTTCTATCCGAAGGAGACATGATTCCACCATAGAGAATAAATGAAAATTCATGGTATTTTCCAAAATTTTGAAATGTTTGGAATCTACCAGTGGATCTATCGAACTAACTATAGAGCATTGAAAATGGCACAACCCTAGAAGTAGAGTGAGCATTGATGGTCGTATGAGAGTTTGGAAGCACACAATGAAGTGTAATAATGAAAACCAACTTGGTAATTTTTTTTATTTTACCCTGCTACAGTGTGTCGGAGAGGGATATGCACCAAGGAATCATGTATACACACACCATGGTGCTTTGTTCGATGCTATGTATATTTTTTTATATAATGGATAACAATGTGCCTTACTAGTATAGAACCAGGGAATTAGTTTTATGTGTGCACCGGGGCATAGGGACATTATAGGCACACTGGTAAAAAATCCTCCACAAAAACCTATAGTCGCTCACCTTCGCTATAAACAAAGAAGGAATAATTTTTTGGGGGAAGTTACATAAAAACCTCCCCTGCAAGCTGTTCTCCTTATAGTGTCATGGTAAGGGTAGAATCAAAGGCCCACACAGGCGAAGTGAACTGGTCCAATTCCTCTATTGAAGGATAAATGATCAATGTTTGTTAAGGCCCTTTGAGTGGTCTGATAGAAATTTTTCTCTACATGCAATGTCATAGACATCCTTCCATGTCCATTTTCCTCTGTCGAGATAGAAGGTTCTAGTAAATTCAATGGATTTTCAAAACATGATGTTATGAAGAAATGTTCCACGTTCATGAATTTGGTAGCAGTTGATGAAACTACATACACAGGGATAGAGTCAATGTAAGATATGGACGATGGGAGATTGAAATTTTCCATAAGGGTAGGGTACATTTCCACACCCACATTTTAACATACCCTTACGGAATTATCAATCAATGGGACATTAGGTTTCAAAGACATAGCCAGATCAGGTCTACATAAATGAAACTAATCAATAGTAATGATTTTCCCTTCAAGAGGGAAATAGATCAAGTGGAAAACCATTGATACCATAGAAATCATTCTATATGTCCAACTACGACCCAAGAGGATATCGTAATCTAAGGGGGTGTCGACAAACTCAACCTCTATGGACATAACTTTTCCCCCTATTTGAATGGGAAACAATGGAATCATTTTGTGAGGCCTAAAAGAATGCAAAAAAAGTATTTTAACATTGTTGGTGATGGGATGATCTCAGGGGAGCCAAGGGCTCACCAACATGAGAATGACATGATGCACATAGAAGTTCCTTCATCCATCACTATCCTGAAAATATCTTTTCTACAAGACAAAACTTGTATCTAGAAAGTGACATAATGTAAATGACACGACTTCAGGATGTTAGGATAAAATTTGATCCACTGAAAGTCATTGGAATCAAAGGCATTGATTGCTAATAGAATTTTCTTACACTACAAAGTGAAGCACTAGAGGACCTTTAAGGAAGACATGGCACAAGGAGCTTGCGATAAATCTTCAACCATGTTATAGTTTTGGGCAGCCTTGGCATTAAGATAATGCATCAATTGTATTAACATTCCTTTTGGGAGATGTGGCATTGTATCAATTGTCGATTTCTCAATATCTAGATGGTTTAGCATTTCGTATGTAGATGTCTCTTTCCCTTCAACACCAATTTCATGAGCATCATAATTATTAACTCAAATCTGGATGGAAACATCATGTTCACACATGAAAACATTAAACGGGTTTCCCCTTGTTGAGGGGCTCCTTGATTTCCCCCTTGTGGAGGTGAAGGGATTTTTTCACTCCAACCACCATCTACTGGCCTTGAGGAGAAAATGGGTTACTCAACACAACTATTTATTGATAGGTATCTCATTGTGCTAACAGTCATTGGGCATTGGGCCTCCTCAAGTTTGGGGCATTGATGGGTTAGATGGTCTACCTGACAAATATTGCAGGAAAACCTGAACTTCTTCTTTTCTTTTTTCCCATAGTAGCATTGTTATTATCCATGTTATCCCCCCTCCCCCTTTATTAGTCTTTCTCTTGTTATTTTCTCCAAGTTGTTGGTTACCCTTGGGGTTAAATGTCTGAACTGTATAGATATCAGAAGATTGAATAGGGGAAGAGGTATAAGTAGTACCTTGTGGAGCTATAAGTGAATGTAAATACATATGGGTCATATGACTCATCACCTGACTTTCCATGACATTCCATGGGACCAATCATACCATCGACATGTGGTCTACGATTTCGTTTTGTGGGGTCAATGTCCAACCTTGGTGCATTAGGTAGAATCTTGTAGAGAACCTTGGATTGTGAATATACCAAATCCAACTATTGGGATCTTAAAGTGGCGTAGGAAATGCAAAAAACACTTTCTAATGGGGACTAGAAAAAACTACAATTAACCAAGTAGGGGCTCTTGCTTTGTACAAAGGATTGAGGATCATTGACAATAGGCCATGCAAGAATCGAATTTTTATAGGGAACTCAACTTTAATCATTAAAATAATGACCAAATACTTCCACTCGAGTAATGGTGCTCTAATTAGAACAATATCTCAAATCAAAAGAGAAGTCTCCAGGTTTGTGAGTGTTGAAATTTATCTTGTCCTCAAGGCTCTCAATTGACAAGATGATACATTAGTCAATAAAGAAAATCAATTGGATTGTGGTAAACTTAGGTTAAAAAATGGGGAATATTATTTCCCTATCCCCTAATTTGATGTCATTAAGACTTATGATAAACCATGGCATGTTGAACACTTGTCACATAATTTCATTTGGAACAAACACATATTGAATCTGGTGGTCAAGACACATACATAGTGCGATCCTCTCATGCATGAATTATCCAATGCAAGTGAGATCTATTCAACCACTTTGTCTCATGATCTTTCATGCAGGTGGGATTATTGCCTTGAAATGAAGAATTGATGTTTATTGTGGGTTTGCGACTTATAATTCTAGTGAAATTAGGTATCAATCGAGGTTCACCGTTTCTCTATGAATCATCATTGTGGGATCACAACTCTGGGGTTTGGTTGGCTCTTCGAGATTTTAACTCTAGTTTGAGTGGAATAGGATAATTTTAATCAGCCTAAGATTGGCAATGTGCTCCAAAACAACTCGGTTCCTCTAGATTTAGGGGCATTAGTGACTCTTCTGGTGACAATGGTTTGTGTAGTTTTTGTGGTCCTCATTTTTTTGTGGCCTCTATGACCTTTGTGCCCCCCCAATCTACTTTCTTCAAGTTTGTGGGGCTACTTTCATTTTGTCTCAATGTTGGTGTTATTATATAATTATCTTTGTAGTCTTTAGTGGTTTATGTGGCCCTCATTTAGTTGGTGATTGTTGTGGTTCTTTTGACTCTCATAATGGTTGTGGCTTCTATGTATTTTGTGGCCCCTTAGTTAGTGCAATACAAGTCCATAGGGTTTCTCTCGTTTCATGTCATCACTGGTAGAGCCATCCTTTGTTGAAGGTAAGTGGTCAAACCTCTGTTATTGGCCTACTTGGGGTGCTAGATAATGATTTCAGAAATTCTATACTGCATGTGGCTAGTGACAAAAAAGAGTTGTCTTTGGGTTTATGGTGAGAGCTCTTAATGGGTCATGGGCATGCAGGATGGTTCGCTTTGTGTGAGACCTCAAAAATTCAGTGAATTTTAAGAAGGCATGAGGTTTACATCAATCTCATCTTTCTAAGATAGTATGTAATCTCAAGAAGCTAACAGGGACATTGAAGTTTATTGATTGAGACCCTTCACCACCAAAAACAACAAATTGCATATTTGCAGGCTAAATGTGCAACCCTCAAAGAAACGATTGATGGCCTAATTGGAATTAACTCCATATCTCAATCGATGACTATATTGTTTATTGGGTTAGGAAGGGATAAGGAGCATGAAACTATCCAACAACAACAAGAGGACATGGAGATGTTGAACATGAACCAAAATTACATAAAAAATGAAGTTCAAAAAAAAGAAGCCTATAGTTAATTTGATCTCATCCAATAATATTTTATGTATTTTAAAGTTTGTTTATTGTTAAGATTTTTTTGTGTGATTGTACACTTGGACTAAATTTCATAAATCCTTTTAAAAAAAATGTTATACAGTATTAAAATATTAGATCCAATCTCTGAACATACTTTAGACAATTTTGTTGAATAATCTCTTTATATGTATTTTATGCTCATATATTTTCAACACAATATCTACATATTTCATTTATCTTTACTTCATCTTCCTTTTTATCTCCATCTCAAACCACTATACTTAAGTTATGATATTTTTTTATTTAATAAATAGTATAAAATTTATAATGTACCCTTCTCCAATATAAACTCAACATTCTAAATATGAATGGATTTATCATGGCCTCTCATATCAGAAGTACCCTAAAAGAAATTAACCTCAATCTTTTTTTGTAACTTATAATATCTTTGTTCTTTGTAACTTATAATGTTTTGAGAAGGCATATCATACTTCCCCTTTATTAAAAAAACACCCTTTCAAATAAATAAAATTAATAAGACCATATGCTTTATACATGTAAGGGAGTAGATAGCTTGTGTTCCACATTCTAGGTTTAAATAAATAAAATTAAAGAGCAGTCTAAACGTTTTAGTTTTTAGTTTTTTTTCGGACATTTTTTCTGTTTGGTTTTTGTCCGAAATCTGGGGAGGAATTGTTGGATCTTCATATTTGAGTGGCTAAGTTTGTATAATCGAAGTGTCCCGGGATTTTCAGCATGCTGAATCCATTTATACATTCAGAAATGCAATTTAAACAACAAAAAATAGCAATTTATCCAAACTTACTTACCAATTCCAACAAAAAAAAACCCAAAAAATAAAACATTTAACCAACACCTAAAATTAATAAGACCACATGCTTTATACATGCAAAGAAGTAAATGTTGACCACCTCATACTTGAAAGTCATGTTTTTAAATAAATAAAATATGAGTAAGACCACATGCTTTATACATTCAACGGAGTAGATAGCTTGTGTTCCCCATTCTAAGTCCAATAATATAGACACTTTTATGACATTCCCACCACTTTTTTTCCAAGCTAAAATTATCAATTCATAAAAAAATATTTATATATTTATTTTTTATAAATTATTTAAATATTTTCACTCTATTATATTACTTTAGAAGTGTACCTTTTAATTTTTTTAACCATTAATTCATGGAATATATTTTTTTTTTCGTAAATTATTTAAATATGTTACACCTACCATATTTGGAGTGCCCATGGCAGACATTTATATTGTAAACAAAACTTGTTTTCCTTATCACAATTCATTTTCATACCTTCCTCTTTTAATATAGTTTTCAAAATCTTGAATATTAAGATGTTTCCTCCTTATAATCCACATCAATTCACGCCCGCGAATTTCCACATGTAAATTTCGTTACATTGATTTTTGGTGAAAAAATATCGTGTCAATGGCCATTGCCGTGTTCTGCCATTGCATTGACTGCAAAGATTCAATATATAAACACATGAATAGCAGCGGTGCCTTGCGTCTAATGAGTTAAGAATCGAGAATAGTAATCAATATGTTTGATTTGAAATTATCAATTATTTTTTGAAATGATTGGAAGTGCACTCTCTTTTTATTAAATATAATGGGAAAATTGAGAGATGTCTCCCCACATTTACTGATGATATTTTTAGTAGTGTGTTTTATCTATGGAGATTTAAATTGAGTAATCAGTGATATGGAAGTAACCAAATATCAGATAACATCGGGGATAAACATTATTTTCAACATTTCAAGTGCTTGTTATCAATGATTGCATTGTGTTAAGGGTGGTGTTATTCTCAATTATTGTATTGAGTTAATGGTGTTGTTTTCCTCAATTATTGCATTAAGTTAATGACACTTCTATATTGCTTGTCACAATTAGGCTTAGTATTTTCCCATATGGATATATTCATTCATTTTGATAAGTGGATCATTTATTCAGTTTGGATTTGTTTAATTGATCATCCACTCCATCCCAATCAAAATGTGAAGTCTATGTGAAGTTTAATTAGTATGGAATTAAGAAGCAATTTTATCCATTAGGGTATTTACATAAAGAAATGATGGAATGGCAAACCTTAACGCAAAGTAAAGGACAGATTGTATAAAGTTTCACATAGGAGTTTAGGAAGAAAGCTCTTCCATTGAAAATTCCTTTGGATTCTTATGAAAATTTAATGAAGTATATTGGCGCACTTCACAGTTATATTCGACATACTTTGCTCATGTTTAATCCCACTAGTCTTGACAAAGTTTGTGTGCAAGCCACTCACCTTGAGAACAGGAGGAAACATATTCAAGAAGATCTCAGAAAGAAACCTTCCAATTTCCCACAAAAGACTTTCAAGAAGTTTAAAAGGAAGGACAAGAAGACCTCTACATTGATGAGAGAAGGAGGAAAACCATCTTGCACTCATTGCAAGTACATAAACCACGATGAAGAACACTATTGGAAACTACATCTAGAAAAGAAACCAAAACAGTTCGGTGGAAAGGGGAAGACAAAGACCGTTGCTACGGTACAACAAGATCTTGGTTCTGATTTAGGAGATGAAGGAAAGATCACAATGGTTGGATTACAAGGTAAATATTCTCTTCATGCTACTTCTAGTTCCAATGATGAATGTTATGTTGATGAACGCAAGAGGAATGAGTTATTTCACATAAAAGTTGTATCTAAACATACTAAGATAGATACATTATTTGATCCAAGTTCCCAAGTAAACTTAATATCTGAAGCACTTGTCAAGAAAATGGGTCTTGAAATGAAACCACATCTGAAGCCTTATCCTCTTGCTTGGGTATGTGATAAAGAAAAACTTAATGTCACCAAACAATGTAGGATCAGATTTTCTATTGCTTCAAAATTGATTGATGAAGTGGATTTGGATGTTGTACCACTTGATATATGTGGCATAGTGTTGGGAAGTCCTTATCTTTATGATAGAAAATAAGTCTTATTTCGACATGAGAACAAATACCACCTCACTAAAGGGGGAGTGGAATATATTGTTAGAGCTCACATCATGAGGGTAAATACAACACTTGTTAGTGCAGGGCAAATGAAAAGACTCATAAACACTAATAAGTGATATGTACTCATGGTCGTCAAAGAGAAAGATGTCGGAACATCTGACGCTTTCCAAGGGTGTGATCCATATCATAAAAATAAATTAATTGATATTGTTTCTAAGTATGATGATATTTTTAAGGAACCAGATGGATTACCTCCTAAGAGGGAAATCCAACATGAGATACATCTTTAGCAGGATTCTCCTCTTCCTAATGTGGGCATGTACAGGATGTCAGTTGTGGAGATGACAGAGATCAAGAATTGGGTACAGGGCTTATTGGATCAAGGGGTCATCAGGACTAGTTCATCTCTTGATGGTTCTCCGATTGTGATGGTGCCAAAGAAAGATGGCACATGGTGAATGTGTGTCAATTACTGGGCCTTAAATAAAATCACGGTGAAAAATTGATACCCTCTTCCTCGCATAGATGATTTACTTGATCAATTTAAGAATGTTGTCTATTTCACTAAGTTGGATTTGCGTAGTGGATATCATCAAATCAGAGTCGTAGAACATGATGCATGGAAAATTGTCTTTAAAACCAAACAGGGATTGTTTGAGTGGTTGGTTATGTTGTTTGGGATTTTCAATGCTCCGACAACTTTCATGCGTGTTATGAATGATGTATTCATGCCTTTCATAGATGACTTTGTGATTGTATATTTAGATGACATTCTTGTTTTTAGTGGGACTTGGGATGAGCATGTGAGGCATGTAAAGCAAGTATTGGATACTTTACAAAGGGAAAAGTTGTATGTAAAATTGTCTAAATGTGAATTTGGCAAGACTACACTTGTATACTTAGGTCATATTGTAGGAGGAGGACAATTGAAAATTAACCATTCCAAAGTTGATGTAATTATAAATTGGCCTGAGCCAAAAAGTATAACCGAAGTTCGAATCTTCATAGGTGTAGTCCAATATTGGAGGAGATTCATTCCCAACTTCTCCTTCATAGCAGCTCCTTTGCATGCCTTAACCAGTGTGAAGTACACTTTTCAGTGGGAAGGAAAGCAATAAAAATCTTTCGACACTTTGAAGGGAAAGATCAGTACCACACCAGTATTAGCACTACCGAATATTCAACATCCTTTTGAGATTGAGACAGATGCTAGCGGATACACCATGGGTGCAATACTAATGCAATATCATAAGCCTATCTGTTACCACTCTAAAATGTTTAACCAAGTTGTTGTTAACTATCCTACATATGATAAAGAGTTGTATGCACTAGTCCAGAGTGTAAAGAAATGGAAGCACTACTTGTTAGGGAAGGAAACCATTATACATAGAGATCACAAACCCTTACAGTATCTTCAAGCACAGACCAAATTGCAACAATCTCGACACTATAGGTGGATGGGTTTTCTACAACAGTTTCACTTGGTAATCAAGTACAAAAAGGGTACAAGTAACAAGGTAGCTGATATGCTTTCTATACCTCCTATTTCTGCTTCTATTATTTTGAAGAATGCTTCTTTATCTCATGATAGCTATATAGAACAATGTCATCGTTGAATATTTTAAAGAAGTATATACGAAGCTAACCCTTGGTGCATAGGTAGAGAACTATTGTCTTCAGGGAAAGTTACTTTACCGTCTTGGAAAGCTATGTATTCCTACAAGTGAACGAGTCAATGTAATACGAGAAGCTCATACTTATCTTGTGTCTAGGAGTTTTGGGGTAGGAAAAACTATGGCTCATTTGTAGAGTTTTTGTTACTGGCCTCAAATGAAAGCAATTATAACTAAATATGTAAAGGGGTGTGTGATGTGTTCTACTTGTAAGCCCACTAATAGAAAATTGGGGTTGTACTCACCACTTCCTGTTCCATCCCATCCATGGGAAAGTATATCCATGGATTTTGTAGGGGGTTTACCCATGACCAAGGGGGGTCATGATTATTTGTATGTTGTAGTGGATAGTTTCAATAAGATATATATCTTATGCCTTGTAAAAAGAAGATCACTGATGAGCAGATTGCTAATATCTTCTTTCAACATGTTTGGGTTCACTTTGGATTACCCACATCTATCGTCTCAGATCGAGATACTTGATTCCTTGGGGACTTTTGGACTAGGTTGTGAAGAACGATGGACACCAAATTTAAGAGGAGCACTGCTTTCCATCCACAGACCGACGAACATACATAGGTGGTAAACCGAACAGTAGTACTTTTGCTTCAAGGATTCTACAACAAACATCCCAAGGTATGGGATGAATAGATACCCTATGTAAAACATGCGTACAACTGATCTCTACATTCATCCACTCAGATTTCACCTTTTGAGGCATGTTTTGGGTACCTACCAAAGGTTCCTTTGGACTTGATGTATGGGAGATATGTCTATTTAAATGAAGAATGAATAGAGGACATAGCCTATAAGTTCGTCCAGAGGATTCAGCAGATACACGAGGCAGTTAGGGAACAGTTGGAAAAAAGTCAAGCACGGTATAAGGCTCGACGTGAAAAGCACAGGGTTGATCACCAGTTCTAGGTTGGAGACTGGGTATGGATTCACATCAACAAGGAGAGATTGAAGGGTGAAGGAAAGAAACTCAAGCCCATTCATTATGGACCCTTCACTCTCTTGGATAAAATTGGTACCAATTCTTTTCGTTTGGATTTTC